>JANTEX010254365.1:0-12330 GCA_024741295.1 Macrocera vittata | reverse complement strand
TCAGGCATTTGAACGCATGCTGAAGCTCGGAATCTGCGGACAATCTTCTTCGTTCGCTTCGTCGCCACATCATATAGTAAAATATTTTACAACAACAATGCCAATGTTAAAAATAACCACTTAACGCCTACTTTTTTATGTATGTTTTTCTCTGCCATCACAGGAGGACCGCCAGTATCGCCTAACTGGCCTTCTCTGCTCCTTCTTGAAGAACTTCTCCCAGTCCGTACGCCTAGGATTCCTGAACGATTTACAGTCTTCAGACGGTCTAAAATTAACATAAAAAACCACATGCCTGTGGTCCGATAGTGATGCTTTGTCAGATACTTATTTTCATGTTTCTTCGAGATTACTCGTATCATTTGACACATTATGCAAAATAGTTTATAACGGTACATTTACTATTACGCCAGTGTCATATTATCAACGTTTTTGGGAGGTACTTTTTGCATAACAAAATAAAAATCTCACGCAAAGTCACTGTCTGATGAGGATCGGGGAATACTCCTAACCGATCAAAAATGGAAGCGTTTACATATCGATATCGTCAAGGAATTCATAGGCACGGTGAATTATTATCGGTGATTCATTCCAAAACTTGCCGATTTAGCTTCTCCCATCCCTCGGTTCTCAGTAAAGGTCCCAAAACACCAAAAAAATACTGCTCAAGGCACAAATCTTGCTCGACAGGATTCGATAAAAACGAAAAAGCACTTTGCCGAGCCCACTCTCTTGGCGGCTCATCTAAAAGAAGGCGCTACCTTTAGTATTGCCACTGATGCTTTAGCTGATGCGAATGTCGCAGGGCCGGCCCAACCCATATACCAGGTCAGCACGTCTCATAGGCAAAAGCGTCCATATGCAAAATTTGGCGCCTTACAGGCGAAAAATTGGCGCCGCAAAGGCAAAAAATTGGCGCCAAAATTGTTGGCTGACGGCGCCAAAATCCTAGGGCCGGCCCTGGTTGTCGGTGTATTGCAACAACACTTTGGCGGTAGATGTAAACTGCTAGCTTTTTCTCAAGGAAATTATAACCAGCAGAAACCAGGTATATGACATTCGACCGAGAGCTTCTAGCAATTTACTTTGCTACAAAGCGGGTTCTTTACTTTCTTGAAGGACGAGAGTTTTTATTGTTCACTGACCACAAACCTTAGACAACGTTATTGTAGCGTAGTCCACACAGATTTTGTGTACCAATTCACGACTGACATACATACGTATACGTTTAATCCCCGGCCAGGCGAATGTCGCAGCCGACGTCTTCAAGGTTTGTATACGCAGAACGGCTATCTTTAAACGGTTGTTTGTCCCACCCAGGTAATTGTGCTTCAAGCTATAATTTTTAGCTAAACGCTATTTTTTGGCCAGTGCTAAACCAAGATACGAAACAATGGGCTGAAACTTCCATTCCGTGCCAAAAAGTCAAAATAATTCGCCACACAGAATTTCCATATGGGATATTTTCAAATCCATAAGGTCGTTTTGAAAATGTTCATATGGTTAGTGGTTCCGCGTCCACCGTCTAGTGGATATTCGTATATATAAATCATCGTTGACAGATTCATTCGTTGGCCCGAGTACTACCCGATGTAAGATATGATCGCAGCAACTGTAGCAAGACATTTCGTTTTACAATACGTATCGAGTTCTGGCGTTCCGGCCTCGCTTATAACGGATCGTGGAAGCAACTTAGAGTAACGCATGTTTGATAAAAAGATCAAAATCATATTTTCGCACCTCTTCAAAAGTACCTATCTTTAGTGCTCCTTGGCATTCCTAGCATGATTTGGATGTTCGCCTACCGATTTTTTTATGGTCAATCGCCTGCCTGGCTAACATAGTCGGAAACGATGGATCTGGATCACCAACGCGATTTCCGGCGTAGGGAAATGGTGTGTCCATCCCATCATAGACAGCAAGCGAACGATGAAGCTCGCATTTTACGAAGTGTACTTGTTGGTAAGAATTTAGCATTTGTTTCGCTGTTACAAATAACAACGTCCCAATCCTGTATAGCCACGTCACTGTATGTCCTTTCGCTGTGCTGATTTTCAGGTCTCCTGTAGTTGTTGCTCTGACTGTATAGCTATTCTTAATTTCTCCCAACTATAGTTGTTATTGCGGTATTGCCTGAGATAATAGTCGACCTTACGCCTTATCTGTCTTTAGGCTGCTTTCGTGATTTCATATATAAGTTTCCAGATTTTAGATGAAAGTTTCCAGCTTTTAGATAGAAGTTTCCAACTTTTAGATAGAAGTTTTCTGCTCTCAGATTAAACTTTCCAATTGTTTTTATAAAAGTCGCCAGATTTTATATAAAAGTTTCCAGCATTTAGATAAAAGTTTCCAGCTTTTAGATAAAAGTTTCCAGATTGTAAATACAAGTTTTCAGCAATTAGATAAAATTTTCAGCTTTAAGATAAAAGTTTCCAGCTTTTAGACAAAAGTTTACAGATTTTAGATTATAGTTTTCCAGAATGTAAATACAAGTTTCCACCGATTTTTGATAAACGATTACAACATTTTTAAATACGGAATTGGGTCAATAAGAATTGAACCAATTGGAATCGGGTCAATAAAAATTCGGGAAAATGAGAATAAAAAAAGGTAATTCGGGTAAATGGAATTTAAGTACAAAAAGAAAATTCAGACAAGTTAGGGAAACTGGCTAGGACAATACATCTAAAGAAGATGAACCTTTTTCGTGCTAAATTACATAAAGAACCAGTATATATCTCGAGAGACAATGTGAAATCCCAAATTTACACATTATTTATAGCCAATTGTTAGCTTCCTAATCCAAAACTAAATGAAACATATATCATTAGAATATATTAACTTTGTGTGTACTTACGGACTGTAAACATTTATCTCGATCGGTTAGGTTAGTACAATGACATTGGCACTGTGATTTATCGTAACGCTGATACTTTGTACAATCGCTTGGCTGTATTCGACAATCGCATTTACATTTTGTATGCACTTCAACGAATACCGGCGCTTTGCCTTTGTAAATCATTTTCGAACTACCAGTATATTGTGACACAACTACCTGTATATGATAAAAAGTTTTTATGGTGTATGATAAATGTATTCTGTATACCACTCACACATATTTGTATAGAGTGTGTATCATAATTTAATAATTATTACTTGAAAGTTTTTCGTTTCCACTTCCGTCGGTCGACATTCTAATAATTTATGCGAACAACAACCACCGCATCGCATTACTCGTGTACACGATGGAAAATAGATCATTAACGGGTTATTGCCGTCAGCCGGAATTAATGGCACAACAGTCATCTCTGGTATGCATGCGGCCGGCTTTGGATTTGTGGCTGCACTTCGTTCCAGTTTTTCATCGTGTCCCATTCGAGCTATATTATACAATACAAAAGATTAACGGCTATTATGCCATAATTAATGAATGTAAATACCTACTGTGAAATAGGGAATCGGCTGGATCCATAGTGTCCATCTGTACGAATTCTTCCAAGAACTGTGAGATATTCGATAGGCTGTTAAATTTCTCAATCATATCCAATGGTAACTAGATAAGGTTTAAAGATAATTAAAAACGGATTAGTCATTCGTAGTCCGGCCATAGTATTTTTAGTTCTATAAATTAACAATATTGCATAATAATTCTCAGAACCGAAATTGTCTTTTTTTTGTTGTACAATTTATTATTGTGGTCGTAATCACAAGTGGATGTAGTATATTTTTGTTATGAATGAGTGAATTTTTTGAATTAAATTTAATACACCGCTGTATATCGTATAAAATCTGTGTCCCAATACATAATTAAATTTCTCAATAATGCACAAAACGGATATGAGAATGAGTAGATATATATATATATACATATATTAAGTTGTTAATATATATATTATTATATATAGTTTATATAGGCTCTTAATTCATCATTGTCGATTCATCTTCTTTACACTACATACGAGTGTATAAATTAAGTGGTTATCCATATAGGTATTTTATATGTTTTTTTTTTTTTAATTTATTAAATTTAAACAGAGATATTCTGTTAATACAATTTTATGGCAGAAAATATTCTACACTAATATTTGGAGCTGCGAATGATAAATTTAATCAGCAGTTTCCTCTCTATTTAAGTAATAAAATTGTTTATTCCATTTTGATGTGTCGCAACAATTGAAAGATTGATGATTAGATTTTGTGTTTTAAACAACGTGTGTAGGTAAACCATATATTCTAGATAAATTTTAATGTAAAACTGCATCTTTTGCACACAAAAGATTATTTGTAGTAGGCATGTACGAGTATTTAGTACTTAAGTCTATACCCATTTATATAGTCTTTTGTTTTGTGATGTTAATTAAAGATAACTTTTTTATAATTAAAGTGTCGATTACGCATTAATAAAAAAATAGAAAAGAAAAGAAATTATAGATCATAATTAAATTTAAACAACAAAACAATTTCAAGAAAAATTAAATAACGCAGGATGGGTATAATTTAAAAAAATAATAATTTAATTGATAAAAAAAACATTTGTATAGTCTAACGAATGCATTTTCAAATGTTTTTAATAGTAATTAATTATTTTTGACTATCATTTCATAATTTTTATATGACTTTATTTCATTTTATAATTTTTGTAGAAATACTTTGGCTTATAATTGTGTTCTAAAATAAAATTAATGTAGTTTTCAATAGTTTAGGAAAATATAATCAAAATTTACAAAATTTAAAAAATGTCTAGATTTTAAGTGAAAGTTTCCAGATTTTAGATAAAAATTTCCAGTTTTTAGATAAAAGTTTCCAGTTTTTATACAAAAGTTTCCTGCTTTTAGGTAAAAGTTTCTTGATTTTAGATAAAAATTTCCAGTTTTTGATAAAAGCTTCCAGTTTTTATACAAAAGTTTCCTACTTTTAGATAAAAGTTTTCTGCTTTTTAATAAAAGTTTTCAGCTTTTAGAATTTAAATGAAAGTTTCAGCTTTCAGATAAAAGTTTTCACTTAGATAGAAGTTTCCAGATTTTCGATTAAAGTTTTCAGCTTTTAGATAAAAGTTTTCAGCTTTTAGATAAAAACTTTCTGCTTTTAGATTAAAGTTTCCAGATTTTATACAAAAGTTTCTGGTTTTAGATTAAAGTCTCCAGTTTTTAGATAAAAGTTTTCAGAATGTAATTTTTTTCCAGTTTTTAAAAAAAAACATGTTTTATACAAAAGTTTCCAGCTTTTAAATAGAAACTTTCTGCTTTTAGATTAAAGTTTCCAGTTTTTAGATAAAAGCTTCATGTTTGTAGATAAAAGTTTCCTGTTTAAAATAAAGGTTTCCTGTATAAGTTAAAAGATTTTATATTTTAGCTAAAAGCTTCTATCCTTTAGATTAAACTTGCGAACCATTTTTATAAAAGTGTCCACCTTTTATATACAAGTTTCAAGCATTCAGATAGAAGTTTCCAGCATTAAGGTAAAAGTTTCCATATTGTATTTTTTTCCAGTTTTTAGAAAAAAGTTTCCAGTTTTCTGTTGTTTGATAAAAGCTTTCAGCTTTTAGAACTTAGATGAAAGTTTCAACTTTCAGTTAAAAGTTTTCAGTTTTAGAAAGAAGCTTTTAACTTATCGATAAAAGTTTCCATCTTTTAGATAAAAGTTTTCTGCTTTTAGATTAAAGTTTCCAGTTTTTAGATAAAAGTTTCCAGGTTTTAGATAAAAACTTTCTGCTTTTAGATTAAAGTTTCCAGTTTTTAGATAGTTAAAAGTTGCCGGTTTTGGATAAAATTTTCCTGTATTAGATAAAAGTTTTTAGCGTTTAGCTAAAAAACTTCCATCCTTTAGATAAAACTTGCCAACCTTTTATATACATGTTTTAAGAATTCAGATAAAAGTTTCCAGCATTTAGGTAAAAGTTTCCATATTGTAAATTTTTTTTTCAGTTTTTTTAATAAAGTTTTCAGTTTTTATACAATTTTTTTCTGCTTTTAGATAAAAGTACAAGTACAAGTTTTCAGCTTTTTTAAATTTAGAAAGTTTTAACTTTCAGATAAGAGTTTTCACTCTTAGATAGATTTTTCTACCTTTCGATTAAATTTTCCGTCTTTTAAGTAAGAGTTTCCAGCTTTTAGATGAAAACTTTCTACTTTTAGATTAAAGTTTCCAGTTTTTAGATAAAAGTTTCCAGCTTTTAGATAAAAACTTTCTGCTTTTAGATTAAGCTTCCAGTTTTTGGATAAAGGTTTCCTGTTTATAGATAAAAGTTCCCGGATTTAGATAAAAGTTTCCTGCATTAGATAAAAGTTTTTAACTTTTAGCTAAAAACTTCCACTAGATTATACTTGCCAACCATTTTTATAAAAGTGTCCACCTTTTATATACAAGTTTCAAGCATTCAGATAAATGTCTCCAGCATTTAGGTGAAAGTTTCCATATTGTAAATTTTTTGCAGTTTTTAGAAAAAAGTTTCTCGGTTTTAGATAAAAGTTTCCTGCTTTTAGATAAAACCTTTCTGCTCTTAGATTAAAGTTTCCAATTTTTGGATAAAATTTTCCTGTTTTGGATAAATGTTTCCGGTTTTAGATAAAAGCTTCCTGTATTAGATAAAAGTTTTCAACTTTTAGTTAAAAACTTCCATCCTTTAGACTAAACTTGCCAACCATGTAAAAGGGTACACCTTTTATATACAAGTTTGAAGCATTCAGATAAAAGTTTCCAGCATTTAGGTAAGAGTCTCCATATTGTAAATACAGATGCCAGTGTTTAGATAAAAGTTTATAACTTTTCGATAAAAGTTTCCAGCCTATACACAAGTTTCCAGCTTTTGGATAAGTTTTCAGATTAAAGCTCCTTACTTTGAGGTGAAGTATTCCAGCTTTTTTATATCCAATTAGAACTTTTAGACGAAAGTTTCCAACTTTTAGATAAAACTTGACCTTTTAGTTGATTAAATCCGAATGATAATTGGCCAAGAAGTTAGTAATTTTTGTAGTAAATCTGCTTAGAGTTTCAGTATTTTTCATACTTTATAATGTGTTATATGTATGTATAATAGTGGTTTAATAAACGTTCCAAGCCATGTTAGCGTGCTATATGAAAAATCGGCTTTTAAAACATTCAAACGTTTATCATCCAATGAAAATAAACCCTTTTTTTCAACCCACAATTCATACAAAGTAGTGATTGAGCGTAAAAATCATAGCTAAGATATTAAAAATGGAAGTACTGTTAAGACTGTCTAAGGAAAATGCAAATGTATTTAATTTTATTCTTGCTAATTAGCTAATCTCACTTTCCAAAAAGGGTGGTTCTTAGTCCGATCCTGAAAATTATCGTTTAATATCAGTTACTTTCGTCGTAGCAAAAGTTATGAAATAAGTTATCAATCGAAAACTAAAGCGTGAAATTAGATCCACTGGTGTTTTGATGACTTTGCTATCAGACAAATTTAGAGAGAGAATTTTGGGAACCTCGGAGTATTTCCTTAAATATTTCTGCAGCATTTGAAAGATTTTGAGATACAGACTTAAAAATCAAAGAGAGATCGTAAGGGGTCAACCGGCATCGGTCCATTGTACAAGCTCACTTATTATTATTACAGCCGCCTAGATTTTGCGAGGAAGTCTAGTAGCCGTCGCATGGAAACCCGTCCTACCTCTTCTGGTATACACTGGTAGTATCTCATGGTTTGCGCTCTTAACTGCCCAAAATAGAGACATGGGCAGACAAAGTTGGCGGCAGTTTTATCTTCTACACATGAAGCATATTGCACCGTCAACTGCGCGATTCTAGAAAGGTGCTTCTGTGTCCTTTTAAAGCTGAGTAGCTCTCGGATCATGGCGGGCTGAGATCCGAACACCAAAAATTTTGTTTGAGCCCAAGAGTCTGTAAAGCGCCATTTCCTCAACTGCTCAGTGCGAAATTTGTTAGCTATCTTCTTTTTAATTTCAGCTAAGGAGAAACCCAAAAAGGCTACGGACCACATAGTCTGCCACTGGAACCTTCCCTGGTGAGTTCGTCTGCCCTTTCGTTTCCTTGACATCGATACGTGAGTGCCCGGGCTACCACAGAAAGACAAGAAGCACAGCATATTCTGACACTTCCCTTTTAAGAAAATCTCTGTTTACAAGGACAGATTTTTCGCAATCACCGACTTTCGCTACGATCTTTCTATGCTGAAGCATAGCAACGATCCAATCAGTAAGTAGTGGACACCTAATGCGGTGCTCAGCAGCACTGTCCCGAATTGCCCAGTTGGTGTGTTACCGAAGGCTCGCTCAATGTCAATGAAAGTGCCAATGGAAACTTACTTGGCATCCTTGGAGTCCTTTCACACCTACAAACCAGCTGATGCAGAGCAGAGTCAGTGGAGCGACCAACTTTCTATGCATGTTGGTGCCTACTGAGATCACGATATCTATTTTCACTTATGCTGTCGCTGACGAAGCGCTTGATCCTCAGCCGGTTCCTTTCCTTTTGCAATTACTCTCTGTAACCTGGAGACGTTTTAACTGCCTTCAACTTCTTTGCAGAATTTTCGAAACGACTTCGACCGTCTCTTACGAGCGTGACCTTTGAACTCTTTTTGGGCAGCCCGATATGTGGTCCAGTTTAGTTCGTCATCACGTCTCATAGATTCCATGCTCGCCTAGCCTTTCGCCTCAATTTCTTTAGCTTTAGAATTCCACCAGGAAGTACTCTTCCACCAGAATCTGCTAGAACCGGTTAAAGTTCTCTTTTGCATACGATCGCCTGTTTTGTACTTGTAAACTTTATAAACTCGTAAAATTAGTAAGTCATCTACGTGTTCAATTGTAAATAAATGGATATTGTTTCACTTTCTATTTAGTGAGTCCACTACTATGCTTCAAAGCTTAGGCGTAGAAAATCCTTGGGGACATCCTTTAAAAAAACTTTTAACATTCTAAAAACACTTAACTGTTAAAAATACTTCAAGGAATTGTATTTATTTACATTTTTCTAAATTGATCGGGCTCGTATTGTTTCAAGGTGCTATATTTCTGATAAAATCATTTTAGAAAGTCCTCCAGTTCTATAGACGGTTCGGTGAAGTTCGAAAAAAGCAGAGCATACATTTGAAATTCCGTCCCAGACCCGAACCGAAAAAATTCTCTCTAGGGTTTAATCTACTCTTATAAAAGCTTAGATCACATTTTCATGATTTTCTTCAAAGCTTATCGAGTTTGAAACAAAATGATTTAGAACTACTAAATCCATATTCCGGAGGCAAATTGTGTCAACAATCGATAACAGTTTTCTTAAAAGGTTAGCCAATCTGAAACGAAATTTGAGATTCTAAATCCATATTCTGGAGGTAAATAATGTCAAGAATCGTTTAAAAATTATTATTTGCATATTGAATCATTCCATTTTCCAGTCGAACTTCAAAACTGTAAATTTTTTGATTATTTTTTAATCCGGAAGTTCGTTTAAAAAGATAAATCAGAAAAATCCAAAAAAAATATGTTTAAAACAGTTCTTTGAAGTATTTGTGTCCAGAATATGGAGTGAAAATGTCAAATTTTATTGTAGGTTTTCTAAGCTTTTCTGGAAGGTTCGAATAAAATTTATTTTTAGAACTTTTCATACAGTTTCTGACAGTCTGAAAATCAGAAATTCATTTTTTTTAATCTAAATTTTTTAAGGCAATCCAATTTCTAAGAGAATTTTCTTTTAAATTGTACGTATAGCGGTTTAATAAAACATTAGGAAATTGACAACATAAAACTAAAAATATAAATTATTCCTAAACAAATCTTGTATTTGTCTTAATTTGTGTTGCCGACTCGAGTGCTTAAATATATTAGTATACTGGTTTTAGTGAAACTAGATTTAAGTAAATTGCCTTATTAAAATTGTACCTGTTTTATCTGAAGAGGAGTTTTATATTAAAAAAAGTTACTTGTTTAGATCAAATACATATATACACATACATTTAAAAAAGATTCTGTTATATAGGTCATTGGAATCTTACAGATGACACAGTTGACATTTTGGCAAATATTCAAAATAAGTAAACTTACTTGAGACCCGATAATATACAGTGAAACAAAACAATTTAAACTTTTCTAATATATAACTCAGCAAGTTCACCCCATTCGTAAGTCGTTTATTGCTGTTTCTATATGCGCACAAAGAAATACGCACTAATGTGCAATAACAAACGACATACGTATGGGGTGGACTGTCAAACATATTTGATTATCCTTGCTCTACCAATAGATAGGCATAAGAAGGGGAACTGCTCCGTGTGCTTAAAAGTACTATGCATACTTCCAATTAACATGCATACGTATATTTTAGACAATAGACATTTATAGCAGATATTATGATTTCTTTAGAATCGTCAATTTTTTCAAGAGCCGGTTTTCTATCATTATTTCCAATGGATTTTTCAACATGGACATATCGCAATTTTGTATAATACAATGGTACATTATGTGTCTACATTTACAACCGGATTGTAGATTGATGCGTTTATTTTATGTATATAGTCTATAATGTATCTATATATTGTCTATACTGCCTATACCTGAATAAATTAACATCAACATACCTGCCGTCACAGCATTGTTATAATAAATATTATTATCAGACGTGTAAATATTTGCGATGTTTATATTATGGTTGCTGGATATTATTATGCACTTATAATATGACTTATGCCATAAAAGCTATATGGCAATATTTGTTCATTTTTATATCTATATACGGCTGTAACAGTCTAAAAATAATAATACGTACATGGTTGTTAGGTCATTAAAAAGTTTAGCGATTTTCTATGAAAGAGGAATATACTCGTATAACATTAAGATAGACGTAAGACGTTTCATAGGATAGGAACACGATATCTGATTTATAGGGATTATGATATTAAAAATGATTATTGTTTGTAGAGTTTAAGTTTAAAGGCTACACCTTTGAGATCAACGAAACTATTAGAAAATATAACGACAATTATTTTACAACAACAGCAACGAAAATGCCAAGTGGGCGCGGCACTTTCATACTATATATAAGTCGAGAGGTAACTACTTGAGAAATTTCGCGGGACATACAAAAGAAATTCCTGGGAAATTTCGGGAAAAGTCCGAGAAATTCCGGATAATTCCGAGAAATTCCGCAGAAGTTTCGAGAAATATCGGGTAATTTCGAGAAATGCCGTAAAAGTCCGAAAAATTCCGGCTATTCCGGAGAAATTGGCAATGATTTTAATCTTTTTTTGTTTTTGGGGCTCTCACGTATTTTTGACTGCGGTAAATGCTCTAACTTTTTTTTTGCTCTCACGAGTAATTCCGACAAAAGAAATTCCGGTGAAATTCCGAGAAATTCCGGTAAATTCCGAGAAATTCCGGGAAATTCTGGAAAAGTCCGAGAAATCCCGGAAAAGTACGAGAAATTCCGAGAAACTTCCAGCAACTCCAAGAAACTCCGGGACGTTATTTTTTTGAGTTTTTAGAATGCTATCATTCTTGGATACGGCCTTATGCTATCCATCAGCCTCTTTGGTCGATGTGACTCCTTCACAGAAGCTTTTCCATGCCTTTTTCTTAGACGACCTCAGCTCCTTATTATATTCAGTTAGGGAGCTCACATCCTCTTTTGCTCCAAGGCACATTTATTTGCCCTAAGTTTACGTATTTTTAGAGGACAACTTTCCTCATAGTATTCAATAATCACAGCTCTAAGACTTTCAGCCATATCGCCCCTTCGCACCATAATAGATCATTCAGCCAACCTTACCCTAAAAACTTGACTATGGGAATAATAATACATGCCAGTTAGTTATTTGGCACTGATTCTGCACCTAGCTAGAGAGTAATGTCCAGAACTTCACGTTTATTATACGTTACAAAAGTAGGGGAGTCACCAATATTGAGAACTTCAATATCTCCCTTCACAAGAAATTCCAAAAGACACTCTTCTCTATGATTTATGTCGGTGCTTGCCCAGAATTCACGATAAGAGTTTGCAGCCCATCAGGATATATGTGGTTATTATCATAAATCAACTAACAAATTTTTGTGGGCAGTGTCCTTTATTTGGTTTTTATTTAAGGTTTTTGGATAAAGGCCATACTAGTTGTTACAAGTGAACCTTTTGGACAAAACGTTTTATATGGCCTTAGCGTGGTAAAGTTTTGCCTGTATTAACTCAATTGACTTAGCCATTATGGACCTATTTGGATAGGATGTGATACATCAGCCATCACTTTGATGTTGGAAGCGACAAGGGTTTTTGTTCCTTGGTAAGAATTCACGATAAGAGTTTGCAGCCCATCAGGATATATGTGGTTATTATCATAAATCAACTAACAAATTTTTGTGG
>JANTEX010254254.1:0-12331 GCA_024741295.1 Macrocera vittata | reverse complement strand
TCTGATAGAGCGACCTCGAATTGCGACAATTCATTTGATGATAAGGAATCAGCATCGACTCTTACAAAGCCGAACAAAGTTTCCGGATCATCCCAAAATGAAATGAGAATTTACTATCCACCTCGTGATAATTAGCATTGTGAGGCACGAAAGGGCCAGAAACTTTATTACATATTGGAACAAGTAAAATATTAACAGAAATATATGAAAATATGCGAACAATAGTGGACCTAAATATCAATGGTCTGTTAAATTTGAAAACGATGACAAGGTATCACTGCGCGAGAGCTTGAAAATGTCGTGACGACGTGCCTTCGTCATGTTGATGCACTGCTATTTCACGATCGAGGCTTGACTGGCATATCTGAAAATTTAGTGATAAATCTTCTGACAAACGATAACGAAACGCGAAAACTAAGGAAATCGACGACAATCGCACATGGAAAACCGCCAACATACGCAACTACGATCAAGTTTTTAAGATCAAGAGCCAGCGAGTTGAAAGCGCGAATTTAAATGTCAACTCATTTAGTGCTCGGCAAAAACGTTTCGGCCAAAGTTCATACTGCTGCGGAAAATATCGAGGCAAAAGTCTGTGTAATTTTCAGTCATAGTCAACATTTTTCGTTCCAAAGCGAACGGTTCATTGCGATGTCACCGGACGAACGATTCCCAATAGCAAAACAATTGGGTTTGAGTTTCAATTGTTTACTAAAATTTCACCGAATAAACAATTGCAAAGTGAAATCTACTTGTTCAAGCTGTCACAAGAAGCATAATTCACTGCTGCATTTTCAAAGACAAACATCAGTCAGGATGACGGCACAACAACATTTAACAGAAAAATCTTGCATGAAGTGATGTTGCCATTCCGGAATTCTAAATCGAAGATTGGTCGATCAAAGGCAATTGCAGTCAAGTGATTCGAACTATTGGAAGAACAGATTGCGTATCTTCCCCGACATGAGAAAGAAATACGCAAATTTAATCAATGAATACATCGCACTCGATCACTGCAAGGTACTGGGTGAAAACGACGATTGCAAAGTTGACGGTGAGACACTGCATTTACCACACCACTGCACCTTGAAGCCGAACAGTTCGACGACAAAATTACTTGTCCTTTTCGACATTTTTGCTAAGATAACAGGCGTACGAGATGATCTTTTTTCGATTGTCCTACGTTTTCGGACACTGAAATATGTTGTTATGGCCGACTTTTGTGAAATGTATCGACATATACGAGTGAATCCGTGCCACACTCGGTATCAAAGACTAATGTGGCGCAACAATGCAAAGCGAACCCATCGAAACAATTGAATTGACAGCTGTGACATTGGCACAGCATGCGGTGCATATTTCGTCACTCGTTCGCCTAAGCCGCTGGCAGCAGACGAATGAGACGAATTTTCGATTGCATCACAAACCGCGAAAGAAAACTTTTATGTCAATAAATTTGTGTTTCGTGAACGATATTGCCGAATTACCAATTCAAAATGAAATTATAATTGCGAGATTCGTCCTCAGCGACAAAAATGCCGATCGTGTCATACGGCGCGTGTGTTTACGTTTGTTCTTGGTCGAATGGAATTCCGGAAATGAGCTTGGTCTGTAGCAAATCTAAATTTCCGCCGATCATGGCTACAACACCGGAAAAATTGAATATTCCTCGCTTGGAATTGATTGTGGCACTATTGCCGTCAAAAATGGTGACCGATTCGTTTAAATCACAGTAAAGTGCGGTTGTGGTCGGATTCCAAAATCGTGCTGTCGTGATTGAACATTGACATTCCAATTAAAACTGTACGTCGCGAATCGAGTCGAAATTTTTTTGGAACCAACCAACGATGCGGTTTGTGATCAAAACAGAGTGTCGTAAACAGGTGATTCGTTCAGTGACGCGGAAATGTATCAAGTGTTTCAGGGACAATCCATGAAAGTCGGATCAATGTATGGGTAATTTACCCATCAGTGCCCGATTAAAGCCAGTATAACCGGAATACTATACCGGCACCTCTTTTAAAATTTGGTTTTCATACCGTCATCTATGTTATAGATTTTTGTATCCCGGAATACGATTTTCTGTATCCCGGCACCTAAATTGGTCAGAATCGAGCACATTGCACAGCAATACTCCCCACTGGTCGAAAGAACATCCAATCATACAGTTGGGATTATGAATCGTGTTTAAGGAAGATTTAGAAGACACTGACGCTGAAACGGCATACGGGTCCGAAATATTGAACCCAGCACGGATTTTGTCATTAATTCAGAAGACATTTGGCAAAAATTCGACCAACCTGGGCCTCTTCACAATCCAAAGCCACGATATTCGTATATCCATCGAGAGGCTTGAGGCATATTTCGGTACTTGTGCCGGGTCCCGCGAGCAGTGGCGGATTATGACCTAGGCACGTGTCTAGGGCCCCAAAATGGTTAGGTAGTAATATTGATCATTTCAAAGAGAATACACTGATAACATTTTTAGTAAATCGTCTGCGAAACATGCAGTTGAATATTTCTTTAAAATAGCGAAAAGTTTGGTGAAAAAAGAACTCGAATTATATATGGAGGGCCTGAAAATGACATACGCTTTGGCTCCGAAAAATCCGCGACTGTGTTTAAGTGGAAATCTACCTTGTTTTATTTCATTGATTATCTGATCATTGAACGTGGGGTCCGTTTCAGGAATATAGAAAATTGCTTGAAGCTTCATTATTGTCGCTATACTCAACTGAAGTGGAGACGCTAAAGCGAGTTGATTACTTGGCATAAGAACTTGCAACATTATTTTCGTATGAGTGATCAGGTTCAGTTTTTACCGTCTTAGGTATAGCAAAAACCGTCTCTGAAAGCATAGGTGAGACAGAAATTTCAGACGAACAACACTGTGACGCATATTGTACTGACCAAAAACAGTTAAAAAATGATGTCTGAAAGAAACAAAGGGAAACGCTTTATAAGTTCAGCAGAAAAGCTCAACGCAGCAAAGACGTAAGAGAACGGCTGTGCTATCGAATGGAGACTTCACATCGATTGTTAAGCAAGCAGTTTAGATCCAATATGAAAAAAATATATTCCTACTGTGTAGAGTTTCATTGATGACGATCTGGATATCTAGAACATGTCCACCGCTAAATAAAGAAAGACTGCTCTGGGCAATTAAGTCATTTGAAACTTCCATATATCTGTTCGCTATTGAAAGTTTATAGAACTCACTGCGGATTGAGTTTATCCTTATGTCAAGGCACAATGGCAAGTGTAGTTCTTATACTCAAACCAAGGCGCATCAACTTCCATAAAACGCTGATGGTACTGATCACCACTTTAAAATTCTTGCCTGGACAAGACGATCGCTTGTCTGTGTCCATAAGACTCTATGATATGGAATCTCTTTTCACTACATGTATGCAGTTGTACCAAAGGACTTTTCAGTATAAGTTTAAATGCGGTAAATTAAGCATGATAAGCAACGCCACGAATTTACGGTTTAAATTCAGTATGTTAGACAATGCGTTATAGCTCACTAATTCATTTTCTTGCAGATATTGAAGGTATAGTTAGCAATCATAGATCAGTTTAATATGTTTTCGTTTCAAGGTCCTTAAAGAGTGGTACCTAGCCAAAATATTTTTTTCGGACCTACTCCGCGGCCAACTCATTGGCTGTCTAGCTCGGTCGTTAGGCGAACATTGTTTTTCAGGTGGAATTGATGAACAGGATATGCCGATACCTATTAAAGACTAGCAGACTAGTTTTTATCCTTATCACTTTATGAAGTTCTCGGCGAGATTATAGCTAGCTGGCTCACTCTGAACAACTCATTAAATGGCACTAGGATGCTAGGCCCCCCTTGAAGGGAACTGCTTTTTGCTTCAAAATAGACGCAGTTGAGAATATTAACTGGATGTTTTAACGAAAAACTGTCAGTTGCATTTTTTGATTGGTTTGGTAGACAGTGCATAATGCACATCTTATGACTTGGAGGATGAAACAGCTCCTCACATTGATTGATCATTTCCTTTTTATGGACAGTACAGAGCGCAAACTTTCGGTCACTACAAGCGTATGCCAGAATAAGTTATAGATGCCTTCCGTGCCTTATCCCTGAGCTCAGGCGTTTTTAGAGTTTGTGGAAAAGGACATCATTGTCCTAGACTTTGTCGTTTTTCTGGCGCATTTTCGTAACTCCAGTATTCACTTTCAAACGTAGCACATGTGATGAAGCTGTAGAGTGCAGATTTCTTCCGTTATCAACGTCACTTTCGTTAATCCCCAATCTACTAGAGGTAGAGTAGATTGTGTTCTAGATTCTAGTGTACATTTTAAATAATTACCATCAACCCTTTCCTATAGATTCTACAACGAAATATTTTATCGGTCTAAACGAGGGTATAAACAACTCAAACATATATTTTTGAATGTATAATATTGTCTACAATAGGGAAGCAAGTTAAAGGATAACATAATTGAACAATAATTATAGAGGGGAAAGCTTTTTCATGATGTCTATTGTTTTATTTACCTTTATTTATCTACACGTATATCAACTTTTATGATATTCAGGCAATCAGGTCAATCATCTAATAACTATAATCCAGTGAAAGGCAATACAATAGTACAATTGCGTATACATAATTTAGAATCTACTTAGGTTTATAGGTCATACAAAATGTGAGTGGCACTTAAGGGTAATGCCTACTATACTATGAAAAATCGAGCTTTACTTCGCATTGCTAAGTTAAGTCTTGGCGGACTTAATCATGAAATCAAAATAATTAAATCCAGATTTTGTGGACCCAAATACTTCAAGGAATTGTTATAATCCAATTTTCTTAAAACATGGTGGTTCACTTTTCAGAGTAAGTTTGCGATCTGAAAAATAAAAAACAAAATTGATTTTAGATAAACTACGCTGTAAAGAAAAATTCGAAAGCTTGACCTTAGCATCTAAAGTGGTAGACTAAGCCGTTATAGTGTCAGCCCTATTATTATTTAATATTCTAGCTTCCTATCTATATCTGTTTACACATTTTAAGAGAATAAGGATTTACACACGGCATAAGGTACATTCTGTATTATTTATTATCCATTTTATACGTAAAAAAAAATATTATTTTCGGTAAGCTCTCAGGCATATTCGAAACCAACCCTCTTCTGATATTCGTATGTACACAAATATACAGGTATAACATAACATAATCTGACTATCTCGTTATATAGTTATAACATCATAGCAGGTATACATATACATATATGTGAGTTATTCAATGTTCATGTACGTCCAATTTACACACCTGCATAACAAATCCACAATATAGTCTATATATATGTTGTGTAGCCTATAATTCAAACTTACACCCTTTTGATATGGTACAAAATCTAGCTTTATACAGATGAAAACAGAATCTTTATTGGCCTTTCGCTTTTGGATACATGTTCAAGCAAAATAGTCATGATCTTGTGTATTTCAAACCATAGACGGGTAGATATATAGGAATTTCATGTATATATGTTTAGCTAACCTGGATATCAATGTTTTCGATATACGTACCAACTATACAAACAAATCACCTGTATCTGTACACTAATAGTGTAGGAAAGGAACTACTCAGATAATTAAACTGGACTGTAAAGAGAAATGGACTCGAATATCACCAACAGAGAACGCAGAAGAGATACTTTAGGGTATACGAGTACGATATTTTGGCCAACGACAATTTCAATTTGAATTCCCATACAATGTTTTGTCGCACTTCCTGTACTATTTTCATATTAAAACTATTCGTTCACGTACAGACCAACTTACTGTTATATTAAATCGTCTATCGAAGTGTAATAATAAGTTGGGTGTTTTTGCTGGAAAATTCGTTATGGGAAATTTATTGGGTTCATACATACATAGGATTTACTTTGTGTTGTTGATAAGCTTACCATGAGGTTACTATACTACATATACGTATGTTGACTGTTTATATAACCGAAAGCAAAAAAGAAAAGTGTTAACATTTTGTTTGTTTTCCATTTTCCTTCTACATACTACAAATTGAAGTACATGATCAAGTAATAGAAAATTTTCAATTTACAACAGTTATTAAGTAAATATATGTAGACGACAGATTGGTCAGATAATTTCGAGACATCAATAGCAGTCGAAAAAAGAAAGTATTAGAGTGTTGTTAATAAGGTAAAGGCAAGTTCTATATGCGATAGGTCAGGTAGCGATGGGTTTCGGTCAGTTTCTTTAACCCAACATCACGAACGATTCGCTGAACTAATATACTCATATTGAGCAATGCACTTTGCTGTTTGGCAGTTTGGCTGTTATTTTTATGGCAAATATTACAGCTTAAAACACAGTATCATTAGTCCCGTCTGAGTCTGAATGACTCACGTAGAAATAGATCGAATGTTGATACTTGAGCTTTGTAATACTATTTAATGGATATTTTGACCTGGGCCAATGCATTCTTCGATCGAACTTGATATCTGAATTCTTAAGTTACGATTTGACAGATTTGGCACGTCGTTGGTTGATGTAATCGATTCTAAAACTATGGAACACGAAGTCTCAAAAGTATAGCATTCATAAACGGACTAAAAATTCTGATGACTGTATTATTAACAGAAGTTGGCATATACTTCTTACCTACTCGGAATTGAGTCTTATTTTAAGTCTAACCCTGAGTCTTTCTGGAAGTATGTTAGATCATAGATGTGACCAACCTCACAAAATTTAAAAGAAGAAGAAGAATATTATTTTGCTTCGCTCGAACACGTTCCGTATCTTGTACTTCATTTATCTATGGTACTATGTATATTCGAAAAGTTCGCGGCAGTCTAAAAAAAATTTGAAGCAGGCCTTAAAGTCAATCCTTTAATACAATATTTGTTGAATTCACCAATAAAAGAAACAGGGGTAAACTCAGAAAATCGATACTATTTAGTGAACAAATTGAGTACTCCAGAGAAGTTAAATATCAGTTTAATTTTAGATGTAAAACTACATTGGAATGAGCAAAGTCATTATAAAGGCAAAAATATCACTATGGACATTCAGGATTTGGCAAAACTCAGTGTATGAATCCGAAGATGGCCCTTTGGATGTGCATCATTATAGTAAGGTCAATCATAATATATGCCTTCGATAAAGATTAACCTTAACAAACTTCAAAGACTTGCCTGCCTCTAGGAGTAACTGGAGCAAATAAAAAAAATATCTCATCAGCAACTTGAAAAAGAAATACGTCGAGACGAAAGCCTTGAGATTTTGCTGACAGATGTTACGCCCATAGTATATAACTTTTATATTAACTTCAATGTTAAAGCTTCCTCAAGAGAAGACCGGCTAGCAGACAAAAATTATTTTGCAAATGATTCGTCAGTATATTATACCGATGGATTAAAAACAAATGAAGGTGTCGGAGTTTATAAATTCAATTCTAAACTGAAAATAATAGCTAGTCTAGATAACTCAAGCACAGTTTTTCAAGCAGAATTACATGCAATCAAATTGTGCGTCAGAGAAATAAATGAAGGGAACCATGAAAACCGATCCATTCACATTCTTTCTGACAGTGAAGCACAATATTAGCTCTCAATTCATTTAAGATAAGACCGAGACTTTCTTGAAGTCCTAAAAAATATGTTCCAGGATAGGATTCAGGAATTGCTCAATCAGAAAGCCCAAACTAGTTGACCAAACCCAATGAGATAAAGTGCTGTTGAATGTATATGCCCAAATCTAAACACATATCTCTCCTTTTTTAGAAATACAGTATCAATTTCGGTTATTTCTCTTGTTCGGTATGGTTATTTGTTATATAAATATAGAATTAAATATAGAGTACCTACTACCTACATACTGTCCTCCTTTTAAAACCATTGATTGAAAATGTTTAATAAGCTGCTGAATGGGGAAAATAATACTTAATACCATCAGGCAATTAAAACAAGAGTATTTAGTTATTGATGCATGCCTTTGATCGATCTACCGATTTTACTAAAACTATACCACGTTGTCGTCAGTACAGTGTAACATTGTATTATACGGATATTTGAAACTTTCTATCTGTAACAAAAATCTAAAGTAATGTACGTTACGCCATACATGGTATAGTTGGCCAATTATAAAACTTTCAAATTTAATGTCATTTGCTGAAAAAAAATTAATAATATTTTTTTTTGTCTATTTATCAGTACCTAATGAGGTAAAAAGCTGATATTAAATTGTTGCACTTTATTTTCGAAACTCATTATCTATGAAACGTTTTCATTTTTATTTATAACTAGAATACCATACAATATATATTTTTAACTCCTTTTTTCTGCACAACATATCTTTATATGTATGTTGATAGAATATCGCGTATAACACAAAAATACTATACTTTAGATTTTTGTAAAATAGGAAAATGTGATTATGTTGTATCGAGAAGATACTTCTATAATCTTATCAATAATATACACCGATATATCAACTTGGTTAGCAGATTAAAATGTAATTCTATTTTGTGCTATAGGCAACATTGTTTGCTGATTATATCGTTATGTGTTCTTAGTCAATGAAGTGAGAGAATGTAAAAAAAATATTGTTTTTGTTTTTTGTTGTAATAGTCAAAAAATGTTCTCTTTCAAAATGTGTGAAAGCAATAAAGTCGGTCAAAAGGTTCATCATGTTAGGGGTAATTAAAATAATTAACACTTTTACAACAATATACTCTTCTATTTGTGGCCTATACAAAACATAATTTAAAAAAAAACTTTTTAAAAAGGTGACTTTTTATGTACTTTTGTATAGCCGAGTCATTCACTAAAAATGTGAGAAAAAAACCGTATATAGCACAAAGTTACTGACGGTAAATTATTAATACTTAATATAGTAATTCGAAATACATGCATTTGTATCCATGGCTACATTTTATGATGTAATGTAAATTTATGTTGAGTTTCATAATTATTAAGCAAACCAAATATTATGTTTTGTATGGTTTTGTATAGCTGCAATTAACAAAGATCTATCATTTTCATAAGACTATACAATATTCTTGTCTGACGTATAACAAAATGCCGCCAATTAAAAAGTATATTGAATAGGTAGGTAAATATTGAGTGTTTAATAGGATATATAAAAGTTTAATAGAACATGAAAAACTTAATATGTAGCATTTAGTATCGAATATCAGATACGTATACACAGTTAACAATTTTATAAGTTTTATTTTTTTAATTTTAGTTTTGTGGTATTAATCGAGATATTAGTGTTACAATATACTATTTGTACCCCCTGAAATTTCGTACTCCCTACCTCGTCGATGGAAATCACTATGATGTTATTCCACCTTGCTTAAGCCCATTGAGAATAGGGGTTTAAGATCGCCTGAATCGTATTTGAGGTGGAGCTCTGTTGGTCGTTAGATGTGCTTTCTATTATTCCAGGATAATTTTGGTTATTTTCTTGGAACATGTGTGTTATATGTGTCATTTCTGTATATAACTCCTGAATTACATATAAAACTGGTATATAACTCCTGAATTACACCTTACCGCCGCCCAATTGTGACCAACATTCGAACAGAGACCAACGATGGCTTTAGGTGACGTCCTGAAACCCTACCAGTGTCTATCCATGTACCTCTCGTTTTCAACCAGTTTGCACTTAAGAAAGCTTCCCTTTTGATCACAAGAGTCAACGGTATGAGTCCTAGCATCGGTTGCATCGCAGCTGTAGGGGTGCTTTTCGTGGCTTTAGTAATAGAAGTTCAAGCCATGTTTTGCCCTAAGTTCAGCATCATCGATACTGAACTTATATCTGCTCTTGGCCACTATACTGTGGATCGATATGTCAGATTTGATCTCACAATCCCTCTGTAGAGCAAGCCCAAACAGAATGTCGAGCTTTTTTGAAGATAAGTGCTTGGACCAGTTTAGTTTCTTGTCTTATTCGTGCCCTACGTATTTTATTTTTTTCGAAAACTCTAGGTTAGTGCCAGACAATGTGATTAGTCCTTGCCGTCCAAGGTTCCTTATACTTGTGGACAGTTCTTCCGGAAAATTTGTCACATATTAGTATTGCTATATCACCCGCATATGCCTCTGTAAAAATTGATTACCTATTCAGACGTCCAACTAAGCCATCCCCATAGCAGAAGGGAGGGGACGCCTACACTAGTTGGTGCAGCACAGAGTCAGTTGGTTTTTCGGCCATATAGGCGTGCTGAACGATACGTCGCTACGAAAACGAATTGGGAGTCAGACTTTTAGGTCTAAAGTCCCAAAACTGGAGAAGTAAATGTGGCATGAGGATCGACAGTCCCTCCTTTATGAATACCTGATATATTCCTTCCACACCAGGCGACTTATAAGATTCAAATGACTATACGGCCCATTCGATCTTAATTTCTGATAGTTTGACAATTTTTGAAGTACTGACTCATGTTATACACAAATGCTCTCTATATTAGCTGCCGCATGTCTTAGAACTACGGACCCATGGAAATGGACGGAGAGCATATGTTCAGTTGTTTCCAGGGCAGATAAAGTACATATTCCATCTGTCCTAGAAATTGTTGTGACCGGTGTCCAATTGCGCTTGCGTTAAACCTTCGTAAGTCGTAAAATGTCTCGAGTATACTCGATTCCTTCACAAAAGCTTTCGGGAATCGACATTTGCCTTTGCGTAACTGATTTCTTGAACGCTCTTTGAGAGCACCTGTACTCGCTTTTCGTCCGAGTGGCTCTGTTTCACAGTTTTCTGGCGGCCTTTATGAGTTTTCAATTGCTGCAGTCCACCAAGCTGAGCGCTTGGGTTCAGACGAGCCTAAAAGTGAACCAGATCTTTCATAGGACTTTACAATGCATTACTGCAGATAAGCGGTACAATCATCTAAATCAGAGTTTCCCATTTTATGGAATTTGTTTCTCGCACTGAAAAACAAATTGATTTGTGGTCAGAAAATGAACCAAAGTTAGACACACAACAGTCCGCAATTCGATCGGCTATCTGAAGCGAACGTTGGTTTGCTTAGTATATCAAACTGCGTTGAGTCTAGATAGTCTAGTAGAAAGTCATCCCTTGAAGAAGCTAACCTACTGCAGTCAAGCTACGATCTTCAGATTAAACGAGAAGCACTGCCATGTGCGTCCCGTCTGAGGTTCGGAAGATATGTACTATATGCCAGCAAAATCATTGAACACAGGCAAATTTTTAACCTTGCACCTAGCAAAGCAGATCGCTTGGATTGTACATTATTTCTCTGACGATTGAAGTGAAGTGAAGCTGATCGAATACTTCCTGCGCGAATGTCTTGGTCGGGCTAACTAGCGACTTAAAATATTCGGTTTAATTCCTTGTAACCCAATCGAATTCATACCGCTTCGGATCCAAAATATGAAGACTAAAATCAAAAGATCCTGACGCTCTTATAGAACTTCATTCAAAGAGACAACTTGGTTCTGAATGGCTGTGTGGCATGTTGAATTATTCTAATTCCCAGCATGTGCCACATTCTAAACATATAGCATGCCTTTCAACAGTCCTCTCTGACTCTTTCCGTCTCGCAACAGGTCGTATCCTGAACTATCAAGTTTCTCTTGTTCATCTAATTTTACTGCTACTACCATTTACACCAACCTCCACCTCCTTGTATTTCGTTTAATGTCCTTCCTTTTCCCTGTTTTCAACATTCGTATCAAAAGCACTCTGCATGATTTTTGGTGACAAATCAATTACTGCCTCGTCATCTCTGTCAGTTCTCTTCCTTTTCTTGCTGGTATTGCAGTCAATTGTGAGTCATCTTTTTCGCCTGACCAAACTATCTCTTTCTACCGCTATATAGTTATGGTTCTTTGGAATCTCTGTCGAGCACGCATTAGTCTGCTCTTCTTACTATACCATACTTTGCGGTCAGTCTGATTGAACTCGTCGTTAATTTGCTTTTTGACTCAGTAGATTACTGTACCACGTACTTTTAACAAGAATCAATATGGAGGTATCTTTCTAGCCACATCTGTTCAATCTTCTCTCTCCTTCTTAGTCGAACATCTGATCTCACTTCTAGCTGAACATAAATTGTATGTACTACAACAAGGAAATCGTTACATTTCATAGAAATTTCGTTATTAAATATAGATGCGAAAGCTTAAATCTCAGTGGCCTCCAGGCATTTTCAAAAATAATTGTAGCGCCTGCATTGGCAAGCTATTCGTATTTATGTTTGTGTTATGAGGAAAATTCATACGGGGTTCTTACAAGTTATTTAGAGAATTCCACTGTTAAGGATCGTACGTCCATGGTTTTTAAATGCACGAGTTACCTAAATACCTTTTCGTC
>JANTEX010254143.1:0-12333 GCA_024741295.1 Macrocera vittata | reverse complement strand
AAGAACTTTAATGATCTAAAAAAAAAAACAGAAACAAAATAAGAAGATTAATTCTTTGACACTGTGACAGATATAATGTATTCTATTAACACTTTTGCGAATATCTAAATAAACTATATATGTACATATGTTTATGTTTAAACATGTATATATATATATGTACAACCAGACCTCTGAATTGTTGTTTTTTTATGCCCGAATATGTTTCAATAAAAGAAATATAATAAACCTTGTTCAAAAGATCATTAATATAGTATGTATTTGCCGTTCAAAACAATGTAAGCGACTTTAATTAATTTTGAATCCTGTCAAACAATTTCATGATATGTGTAAGAAAAGTGCAAGCCACAAAATTGTCGTGCACAAAGATGTATCTAAAGCTTTTCACGCACGCATATACTGTGCAATATCTCATTCACATGTCGCAAAACGGCTTAGCACAGTCATGCACACACAATTCAGGCACAAATATGTGCATATAAATTGTGGATAACATGTTTATGAATGTGTTTTGCATATTTTGTGTATGATGAGTGATTACTGAGTATGTGTGGTGTGCACGGCATTTATAGAGATTTCGTCAAAAACAAGAATAAAAATCGTATGAAATGTGCATACCCGGTAAACAATATGCGACAGCGACTCTTGCGATATCGCATGCGCCTCAAAAAATGTATGTCACATTTAATGCCGCGTGCGGCAATAATGTAATTCCAGGCTTTCATGTAATTCCAGCGCTATACTTGCGACTTAGGGCGCAAAATATCGCTGCGATATCGTATATATATATATGCGCCGCGAGCGAAACGCCCTTTCGTGTGTGTCATCACAAAAGGAACGCATGAGATATACTTGCGTTGACGCATGCTATACACTTGCGTTGTCGCATGCGATACACTTACGTAATCGCATGCGATACACTTGCGTTATCGCATGTGCCTCATAAGCGCTATCACATGCGTTCCTTTTGTTATGTCGCATGCGAAAGGGCGTTTCGCTCGCGGCGCACGATAGGCATATTCTTTAAAATTGTTTACCGGGATAATTTGTGCACGATACAGAATATATATCTATTTTCTTGTTTGATACTTATATGTTCAATTCTATATATATATATTCAAACTCATATTTATACTTCCACTCGATGTTAATGTCCACAATATGATTGACCTGCCGATTACCAATGATATATTTCAAAAATTCTTAATTTTAAAAATGTTTTGGGAAAATATTATTCGATTGATATCCTTTTGATATTGATGTCGACTCATGAGTCACGACTACGCCGTGATTCTCCAACGAACAACATATGTGCCAACTTGACCATCCGATATACCAAAGCATGATATTGTAATTCAAAACGTCTTGGTCAAATAGAGGTGATTAAAAGACCAAGAAAAAATAGCCGGTATAACCAAACAGTACCAACTCAGGCACAGTTTTCCATTGAATGCTATTCAATCGTGGATGTTACCGATGCCAATAAAAGTATCACATCTCAAGCTGTCGGCAATGATGGGATTCTCTTTGATAGCATGTTAACGCCGTTACCCTTCCAACAAAAACATATATCATTAGGTACAAGCTAACTTCGTCAACGTTTCAAGAACAGTGGAAGCAAGTAATTTTTAAACCCATTCATAAAAATCAGCTGCCTACGACTTAAATACTTACCGATTCATAAGTATTCTTTTAGCCTCTCCTGTTAGATTTTCGTTCATGTCACAGCACAATCTGCTGTTCTTAAGCGAATTTCCGATGGTCATCATATTGGCGTGTATCAGACCAGCCAGTTTTAGTACTATTTAGTCACGATTTAGTACCTCAACGGTATAGAAGTTATAGCGAAAATTAAAATTTGGTATCAGTCAGTCGGACAAAGTAGTCCGATTGAGTTGAAACGTTCTTTGGATTTAGTACTTATTTACTACTGCTTAGTAACAAAGTGCAAGGTTTAGTACCCCAACAAGTACTATAACTTGGATGAAAGAGCCTACAAGTATAACTACTAAATATATACTAAATAGGTGCTAAGTTATAGACCGGTCTGTTGATTATCAGTCGAGATATACTTGTATGCACTTTCATCTAAGTTACACTACAAAATATTTTAACATATTATATATTAGAAACGTTTGAGTTGAGGTACTAAATCGTACACTGAGGTAATAAATTTTGAAAAGTTTCAGATCCGTCTGTTGATTATTAATCGAGTTATACTTGTATGCACTTTCATCCAAGATACACTAGAATACATTTTAACATATTTAACTTTAGGAATCTTTGAGGTACTATCTTACACGGTGGTACTAAATTATACTAAATAGGTACTAATTCGGTGCAAAGCTTGAGACAAAATTGTTGATTATCAGTCGAGGTATACTTGTATGAACATTTATCCAGGCCAGAATATATTTAACATATTCGACTATATCTTTGAAACTATTGAGGTATTAAATCGTACACGATGGTACTAAATATTACTAAATGTAAACTAAATCGGTTTAATGTTACAGAATAAATAGTTGATTATTAGTCGAGCAACACTTGTATACACTTTTATCCAAATTACAATACATTTTAACATATTTTACTAAATCTTAGGAACCATTGAAGTACTACACTGTACACTTCGGTACTAAATTAAATACTACTAATTCCTCACCAAGTTTGAACTCAGTCGGATAACTTTGCCCGGCTGGTCTGATACTAAATTTTAATTTTCGCTATAACTCCTAAGCCGTTGAGGTAAATCGTGCACTTTAGTACTAAATAGTTCTAAATGAGTACTAAATCCACACCAATCCTCGCATCAATGTGCGAGAGATAACCGCTAAGCAATATTACTAACTCTGCTTGATTTCCCTAAAGCTTTCGGTAACCACTTCTTTGGGAAAAAAATTTCACACAAACTCAAATTCTCTGTAACTTCTGCAAATATTATTAAAAATTGTCTATCTGAAAGATCAATTTGTGTTTCTATTAATGGTACAATTCTTCGTGCTGTTCTAGCTGACTACCAAAATTTATAAAGAAATGCGTTTTCAATGCTTTTAAAATGATTCCAGCAAAACCCAAAAAAAGCACACCAAAATTGGATTTCTTACTATAATGGTCTTACAGAGCCACCCTAATTTCTTATCCGGTCGAGCTCAAAATTCGTAATACACATTTTTAGGTCCTTTTTGAAGTGCAACGTTTAACGTTGCAAAAACTTCAAAAGATTAACCCTAACGTGTGTATAACGTAAAGGCATGAAAGGCGTCCATTGAACCACACGTAGAAAATATATGAGTACAAAAACCATGTAATACGATCTCCAGAAACCTTTATTTCGACGAATCGCAGGGGTTCTCCTTCAACATCTAGGAGCCAGAGGCAAAGTTTGTATTGGCCAATTTTTAAATGTTTTTTTTATGGAGAACAAATGTTAATATCTATAGAGGGTGACACCCTAAGCAACGTTTGTTAGACCCACATGTGAGGCTACCCCTTTCTCCATCTTCCACAGAAGGGAAGGGACGGGGAGATATTTGTATGGGAAAATTCTTTTTAACGGAAAAAAGATGTGGAAATCCATACAAGAGGACATCCAGAACAACTTACGAGCGAAACAAGTGAACTCCTCCCCAACGTGGGGTAAGCTTCAATGTGTCTCTATTGATTGTTACTCGGGTCATCCTTTTCAGACACTTTCAATATTCGTTTACCATCAAAAACGTAATTTTAAAATTGTCCGCCATACCTTTGGATCCTTCCTCCCAGGTAGAGGAGATTTAAGTCCACATTAGGCCCAAACAAAAGTTGTCCCGCTCTATAAATTTCGTACTTATTTACCATTAAAAATAAAATTCATTTTTTTTGGCACTTCCATCCAGATTGAGGAGGGATATCTCTGCGATTGATCTGAACAAAAGTAGTTTTGGATGTCCTCCCGTATGGATTTTCATATTTGTTACCTAATGAAATTGAATTTTTAAAAGAATTTCAAATAATTTTCCCACATTAATCTTATCCCTCCTCCTATACAGGGCCCAGTCAACCAAAACTGTCTTATTACGTTCTTAAGAGCGTCAAGAGTCTGTTTAGAGCACCAAAAGACTATAAAAAAAACAACAACAACAACAAAAACAAAAACAAACAAATAAATGAATGTATGAGTGAATACTCTTCTAATACTGTCACAATACTGCTTCTAGCGCGATTTAATACTTAGTTTGGTTGGACGGGGGGTGAGAGTGGTCAAGGACTTCCAGTTATCGACTCTATCGACTCGATCGACTCCCATCCAACTCGAATCAATATATTTCAAAATGTGAGAGTTATTTAAGTGCAAACCATCGTTGGGGTTCATTGGATCTCTTTAACACTCTTTAGGGATTATGCAGTGAAAGGCACTTCTGACAACTAGTCTGTGCCAAAAAAATCCGATTTCGTTGTCTAGGAAAAAATACGAACAAGAGTCGGCATTTTTCATTATAAGTGTTTGAGACCCATCTTTATTTTATTGTCGGAAACGGCTTAAATTTCCTATTTCCCATTTATTTAGCTTAAAACAAGAACTTAATCTGAAAAGTAGGAAAAAAGTTCCAAAAATGAGTCGTATTTTGAATATAGCTGTTTAAGGATCCATCTTTCTCTTTGTTCGATGCTGCCCAAAAACAATACGGTTCTAAGTCTCATAGGACCAGACATTTTGCAAAAATTTCTTGGAAATCCATTGAGCCATTTGGCTTTTAGTAGCGCGAACACAACTTTCCGACCGAGTGACCCACAAAATGTTTTCCTTAAAAATCATTTTTAAGACTTTTGGACCCACCTTAGTTTTTTTTCGAAAAATGTGCAAAACCACTTTGCCATATATTTTGTACACTATGGAAGTAAAACACTTTTGCTTATGGTTCGCTCGCTCGCTTGTCAATTTTTCATTTTTGCATAGTAGGAACAGGCTAATCAGTTTCACGGATCATTGAGAAACGTTTACAGAATCTGTAGTTCGATGAGAGGAAGAAGTATATTTCTTTTGGCAGGATCGCACAAAGTGGATGGAAGATCTCAAACACCTATATTTAAAGAAAAAAAATTAAGAAAGTCTTTTCGTAATTATCAGATTCAATTCCAGCTCAAAGTGTCTTCTATTATGTATCATTCTGGATCATTTGTCACAGGTCCAATTTGTAACATGGGTTCTGAAGTGAGGTCTACTATTTATTAGTATGCTCGAATTTTCTAAATTTCAAGCGAAACCTCTCCAACAGACCATCAATCACAAGATACCACAGAAGGTAGGCAACCAATCTCCGTTTGCCGAGTATTGCAGTGGTCTAGTCTACAAAGCTTAAATTTATGTCATGTTCACGACAAATTGTCTCCAAAGGACGTCAAATACATCACTCTATGTTAAGGAAGGCACCAGTCGCAACCTCCCAAACTATAAACGCTTCTTCAATATTACATACCAAGTAATTTAATGCAAAACCAGTTGTGCACCTGGACCTGAATACATGTAGATGGCTGTTAAAGAATTGTTGCGCTTCTATTAGCGCCAGGAATGTGTTCGGGCTGAGTTCAAGTTGGTCTGAACATATTGTCTGTCTGTACTGGACCAAAATTTGTCCGCGGTGTGAATGAACATAACGAAAATCTACCCAGGCCCACTACAGATATATCGAGTTTTAAGCAACTTTTGTTCAACACATACTCTTTTTGGGCTTACAGAGTCCAGACCTAACGAAAATATAAACCGCACACATTGGGAATAGATACTGTGGATCCACTGCAGACACATTGAGTTCAGCATTACTTTAATAATTAACAATTTGGTCGAACGAGACCAGACTCAGTGTAGATACACTAGATCCGACAAAGTGGATCTCAGGCACATATATTGTTTGTCAGGATAACGATTTCTGAGCATTTCCAGTTTTATTTTAAATGTTGTCGTAAATCGAATTATAAGACCATATATACAGTCTTATAAGACTCAACACTATTAAACAGTAACCATCACCTTCCGACCACGTTTACATTTTTGACACACATTACTGCAAATTGTTTCAGATTTGCTATGATAACGTCACATCAAAAATATGTTGCCATATTGGCGTCGATTGTCATAACAGCGGAAGCATTCTTCGGTTATCCAGATCCCCGTGACAATTCGCATCACAAGAAAAAGCCAAAGAAAATACGTACAGCTGACGTGACCCTGCAATTCATTGAACAACGTGTTGACAACTTTGATCCATTGAATTTTGACACATTTAAGCAGGTAATTTTCGACATTGCACAGCAACGCGACACATATTGGTGTATATGAACACCATAAGTTCTTAACAGACAATGCACTCAAGCACTCTATATGAACATACGATCCTATCTTTGTTGTTTCTACAAAACAGAGATACTACCGAAACGACGACTTCTTTGAAAAAGATGGTCCGATCTTCATTTATGTGGGCGGCGAATGGGAAATCGAACCGGATTGGTGTCAAGGTGGCTATCCATATGACATGGCATCGAAATATAATGCACAACTTTTCTATCCGGAACATCGGTACTATGGCCAATCGAGACCAACCGAGTAAATATACACATTGTGCACTTTCAAACCAAAATTGCACTCGCTGCCGCCCATGTCTTAACACAGTTTTGATGTGTTCTCTCGCCTTACTTACACATAGTGATACATCAACAAAAAACCTACGTTTTCTGTCGACGGATCAGGCGCTAGCCGATCTGGCCCATTTCATTGTCGAAAAAAAGAAAGAACCAGGCAAAGAAAATTCAAAAGTTATTTTGATCGGCTCATCGTATGCCGGCAATGTGGTTACATGGTTTCGACAAAAATATCCACATTTGGTGACCGGTGTCTGGGCATCAAGTGCACCGGTTCACGCCAAACTGGATTTATCCGAATACAAAGAGGTATCGGCCAAAGCGTACAGTGACATTGGTGGACCGGAATGTTACCGAACGATACAGGTGGCAATTCAGGACGCTGAATATCTAATTGTCAATGGCAGCTATGACAAGTTTGCCGATTTGTTCGGTATGTGTGAGGAGTTCGATGGCAGCAATGTTTATGACGTTGGTGCCGTGTTTTGTCTGTTCTCTGACATTCTAACCGGATACGTACAATACAATCAGTATGTTTGCCTGCCACCTAAAAACTTAAATACTAACTTTTTGCCATAACAATTGTACACAGTGGTAGTGGCGTTGGCAGTGACATTAGTAATGTATGCCAGGACATTTTATCCGTCGACGAACCAACGGAATTGGGAAAATTTGCCGCCTGGTTTCTGGGCTATATGTCGGGTGGCGATGATAGTTGTATTGAAGCCGATTACATGGCAACAATTAAGTATTTCAGGCACCAAGAGTGGCGAACGGAAACGGTTAAAGGTGGTGATCGGCAATGGGTCTATCAGACCTGTGCCGAATTTGGATACTTTCAGACATCAGACTCAAAGCGGCAACCGTTTGGATCGACATTTCCGGTTACCTTATTCACACAGGCTTGCAAGGACATATTTGGCGACTCATTGTAAGCGTATATACAGAGAAAAAAAAAGAATTTGTTTTAGTCTGCATCCAAAGACGATAGAATAAAAGCACAATGTTAATGTTTTGAACAGCTTCAGTAATGAAACAATGTATTACAATATTGACCGAACAAACACAATTTACGGTGGACTACAACCAGGCATTGAGAACATTTTTTTCACACAAGGTTCCATTGATCCATGGCATATATCTGGCATCAACAAAGATTTAAATTCATTGGCAACCGCTTATATTATCACAAGTATTTGATTCACATGTAACAATAGTGTTAATGGTTTTTATATAGTTAGTTTCATCCTTATTGTCATGTAGATGCGTCTCATAGTCAAGATTTATATTCGGCTGCGGATACTGATACTGCTGGCATTACAGAAGCAAAACGTCGCGTTGACAGCTTTTTTAGCAAGTGGTTAGGAGTGAGTGCATAGCTCGCCACTTAACTACAGTTAAAAGCGGACTAATCGAACAACTTTATGGCCATACGAACAATAACTTATGCAACCAAAGAACAATTATTTTAATCCTCTAAATGTACAATATATAAGCAATATCAGTAACTGTTACATTTACAACACTTAAGAAATTAGGTGCTTATTTAATCACAACATACATACAAATGAAAATAAAAATCCTTACAAATGGGAAAATCTTCGTGTTTTAATTAGATATTTTGAACCATAAACGATTAGGTGTAACTGTTTGAAGAGTACCACGATCATTCATCGTCGGCGAAAATTCATCGAATGTGACAATTTGTCCAAATGACAATTCAGAGAACGACAATAAATCAACTGCGATAATTCTGCAAGGACGACAATTCATCGACGCACAGACGTGATCCGTCGACATCCAGAATTCATCCAAACGACAATTCATTCATGTGGAAATACATGGACGACAAACGCAAATATTTTGTAAGCATATTCGATGGATGTTTCAAGTTATCGATTTGGATAACGGCTACGTTATGCGTTTTTTATTACAATTGTCTAAAGAGTTCGACAATTTAATCAATCGCCTGCGACAATTCATTGACGACATTTATTTATCGAATAGGGTAATTCGTCGACGAGACAATTTGTCGACGCGACAGTTCATCGACGCGACAATTCGTTAACATCTATAATTGATCGTATATAATTTTCATAAATTGATCGTCATTCGACATCTAACTCACTGAATAGAGCTATCACGAAGGTGATTATTCAGAATCGATGAATTTTCGGCGTCGATGAATAGTCGTTGTCGATAATCCTTCAATAAATTGTCCATGATTCGTCGACATCTACAATTCATCGTAACGACAATTTATCGATTTGGAAATACAGCAACGACTTACGGCAATATTTTGTATGCGTATTTTAAGTTATCGATTTGTATAAGGGTTATACGTTTCTTTTATTACAATGATCTAAAAGGCTCGACAATTCAGAAAAGGACATTTAATCAATTGTGACAATGTTAATTCTTCAATTCAACGATGCGGAAGTTAATCGACGCGATATTTCATTAAAGTAACAAATCAGCGAACGTCGACATTCTCAATTCATAAAAACGACAATTCATCGATGTGGAAATGCTTGTTCGACATTACATTTTTTTTTATTACAACTATCAAAATAGTTTGACAATTCAGGAGAAGATAATTAATCGACTACAACAATTAATCGACGATTTTATTTCATCAGATCAATTCATCGAAGCGATAATTCATCGACGTTACAATTCGCCGACCCGACAAATGACAGACACGACAGTTCATCGATGTGAAAATGCATCGACGACGAACGGCAATATTTATTAATAAATTCAATCGGCAGGATGGAATAACCTGCGAGAAAAGTGAGCGTGATTCTTGCCAAAATTTAAGACGGCTCGACTCTTCTGATCATCGACTAATAATAACTAAATTAAAATTATCATCGATCAATTATCGTAGTCGGTAAATTTTCGGAGTCGATGAATTGTCGTTGACGATTAATCGTCGACTCGATGAATGGTTGTCTTCGATTAATTGTCTTTGATTCGTCGACGTCTACAGTTCATCGAAACGGCAATTCATCGACGACAAACGGCAATATTTTGTCTGCGTATTCGAATGAGTTTTTAAGTTATCGATTTCCATAAATCAAAAGTGATCGACAATTTAGTTGATCTACTACGATAATTAATCGACGCGACAATTTGTCGACACCTATAATTCATTCATAGAAATATTTTTTAACAGATTCATTTGCGTATATGAAAATACCTTCGAGAGATGTGAGCGATACTTTTGAGGTTATAGACATCTGACCGAGTGGGTTAGAGGTTTATTTTTGCCAAATGTTTAAAGTTGAGTTAAAGTTGAATTATCATGGCGATAAATTATCTTCATCGATGAATTGTCGTAGTCGATGAATTTTCGGTGTCGATGAATAGTCATTCTCGATCGGTGAATGGTCGTCTTCAGTTAATTGTCTCTGATTCATCGACATCTATCATTCATCGATGTGGAAATGCATCGACGACTAACGGTAATGTTTTGTAAGCATATTCGAAAGAGTTTTTAGGGTATCGATTTGGATTAGGGTGAAGCTATACTTATTTTTATTACAATTATCTAAAGTGTTCTACAATTCAGGACAAGACAGACAATCTACCATGACAATTCATCGACGACGTTAATTCATCGAAACACGTCAATTCGTCGAAGCGACAATTCATCGACAGTAAATGGATCTGACAATTTGTCGACATGACAAATCACCGTACGAAAATTCGACGACATGTTTAGTTTGGAGGACATTGCACAAACTCTATGCAAAAAAGGGTGGTGCATTTTCAATTTATCTCTCAACGTAGAAAGAATTCCTGATAGATGGAAGACTTCGCATTTTGTTCCAATTTCAAAAGTGGTTCAAGAGGTGACGAAACCAATTAGAGGTTTGTCGCTATATTACCTTTTATTGGGAGGCTTTTTGTGAGTATTGTCTGCGACTCGTTGACTTGTTACTATCGGAACTATTTTGCTGTTAGTCAGCATGGATTCATGCCAGGACGTTTAACCAGTACTAACTTTTTAGATTTTATTTTTGTGATTAAGACTGGAGGACAGATTGATGTAATTTATACTGATAGAGAAGTCGTATTCTATGTTAGGGTACATGAAAAGACTTTGCTATGAGTTTAGGGATCCGTACTCTTTAACGCTTGTGTTTCAGGGAAGGTACAAATGTAGATTTTTTTTACTTTGACCAAATAAAAGGAACACTTAGGATATGAATGTGGGGATTATCTTTCAGATCATCTTTGATCAAACAAATAAATGAATTGGTTCATAAGCGGAAGGTCCAGTTTTTAATTTTTTTGTAGGATGAGTTTATACAGGTACCTATACCTATGTACCTTTAACGGAAATACGAATTAAAAACTTGGTCTCGTGGGTGATTGAGTCCGCTGATAGTGAATCTGAGGTCAGACTTTTAATTTGACCCCTCCCTTATTAGGGGTTGGAGTGGTCTGAACAGAAGACTAGTCCGATTGGACAATAAACTTGGTCTCAGGTGTTTTTCCTCATTACAATTCTGAGGTCAGTTCTAGTTTTGCATTCAGGCCCCTTCGCCCAAGAAGGAAGGAGTCAAAATAAAAATCTGGTCCTGGATTCATAATCAGCGACTCCAAAAACTCTTTATACCAAGTTTTTAGTTTTTAGTTAAGATACGTCTAAGTATTTCCACTATAGGAGCATTTGTATCTTAATGGGCAACTAACGTAAATACGTTTATTCGGCAACACAAGAGTAAGGGAGTGCTCCGTAGATAGATCGTTTTTTGAGTATGCATCAGTGGTATGGAATCCAGGCTACAAGATTGAGTCAATTCAGAAGAAGTTCCTGATTTATGTTTGAGACATCTGCAATGGCACACTAATCGAGTCGATGCTCAGAACCGGTAGTTTTTAAGTGGTGCGAACCTAAGATATTGGTCATTTCGTCAAACATTCGTGACTCGAACTGTCTTCTACATTCCACTATAATCGACACCGGAACGCCAAGTCTCGGAACGTATTGTTAAACAAAATGTCTTGCTACTCTCTGGTAGATCTTTTTAAAACGACCTGTTTTGAAAATGTCCTGTTGGAATTGAGATATGGACATTCTGTGTGGCAATGGCAAATTGTTATAGCCTTTTGGCATGAAATGCAAGTCAAAAGATAGCGTTTATACCTAGGTGGGACAAACTGTGAGTTGTGTCACTATGTGCCAATGACTGTCCGGCATTTCTTAAGCCAAATAGCATTCGGGTGAATAGGTCAAAGGTCAGAGGTCTGAGCTGTTTTATGGGCGTCTTCATTGGTGACAGGAATTTGATGGTCAAGACGCATCGAGAAGCCGTTTATTTGGAGGTTTAGGATATTTATCAGGCTTTGTGATTGCATTCAGGTGCCTATAGTCTTCACATGGATGCCTGTAGTTTTCACAGGGAAGCCAATCGTCGCTGTCTTTGCGGACCAAATTTGTGACGGAGTGAACGAAGAAGATTGTCGGCAGATTCCTAGCTGAAGAGGCTAAATAGTTTTTAGCCTAAAACCACTGTTTTTCCTTGCCCAATTTGATATTCAACCCGATAGCCAATTGAACAACCATTTGGATAGCCAATTGGATACCAAAAATGGATTCCAATTTAGGTACCCAATTGGATAGCCAATTAGATTGACAATTGGATAGCCAATTGTATAGCCAATTAGCTAGCCAATTAATTACCCAATTGGAAAGCCAATTGG
>JANTEX010254142.1:938-18614 GCA_024741295.1 Macrocera vittata | reverse complement strand
CTCTAGGGCACTAATGGTGTGTAGAAATCTAGCAGGCAGAAACTGGGTATGTAAACCAGATATACAGCGATGGATGAACACTTTGATAGTGAGACCAATCATCACTTTTGGTGCGGTGGCCTGGGGTAGCAGGATGCAATTAAGTACGGCCAAAGATAGAATGAGGGGGGCTAGAACCAAATATTGCGAACCGATGGGGAAATTCCCCAGTATCTTACAAGCAGAAATTCATGCAATCGAAAGATGAGCTCAAATCAGAAAGGGTGTATGAGACAGAATATTGCGATTTTATCAAATAGCCAGGCGGCAATAAAAGCTCTGGGCTCCTACACTATTAAATCAAAAATGGAGTGGGAATGTCTAAATAGGCTGAATTGGCTTGGCAGAAGTAATAAGGTCACTCAATACTGGATAAATGGTCACGTATAAATCAGGGGTAATGGAGGGGCAGACGGCTTGGCGAAGAAGAGGGCAACCATGCCCCTAACATGACCGAAATTGTTCTGTCTTATATAAACCTTGTTAATAAATGTATAAAGATATACAATCCGAATAAAATGTCCGCCTCTAAAAACCTGATGCATCTGGAAATCTGCTTCCCGTGGCCAATATGTGCATGTATCTCCTATCATCCATAGCTACGTCTCGGTTCTAAGCTCGGGATGAATTGAAAGGGATCTAACCCTCCCGGGAAGGGCACACATGGTTGACGTAGATGATGAGTAAACATAAAATAACAAAAACTTTATTTTGTCATTAATTTTCCATTTATTTTCCTTAAAATACAAAAATCAATATTTACAATCAGTGTTTCATAAAATTAAAAATATTTTTCTTCACTAACAAACACAAAATAGTTTTACTCCTAAACAATAAAATTTCTGTTTTCATCTCAAAATGTATCCATTTTTTAAAAATGTATAACCACTTTTATTACAACTAAATTTGTTCGATAATTACTCCTTCACTTACGTTCTTTCTGTATATTTTCTAAAATACTTTTTGTGCATAATAATTAATGAAAAAAAAAGTATACTTGTTAATCAGACTAAAATAATTATTAATTTAAATTTTAATAATTAAAAGAAAAAATCAACTAAAATAATGAAATAAAAATATTTTGTCTTCCAAATGCCTTTATAATTTTTTTTTTAAATTAGTTTTAGTAATTTTCCTTTTACCTGTCACCTGTATTTTAACTATATATACCTGAACATGTCCCAATGTTTTATACATTCAAATAAAATAATTTTGTTGATTTTACGGAATAGAAAATTATTATTTCATCATATGTGCGATTTTCTCTAATTGTCATTAAAATGCTAAAACATATCATAAAACCCGTTCAATCTCTATGTTCAGTTAACAGTTAAGAATTTTCAATAAATTTTTATTTGTTTTATTTTGTAATTTTATTTTATCACGATCATCAATTTTTGTTTCTAATATAGAAATTAAAAAGAAAAACTTTTTAAATTAAATTCTTAACTGAAAACCCAATAGAAAGTGACCAGCGGTGTTTGTTACTTATTGGCAATAAAACAAAAATCTTGCGAACTGTTTTGTTGTAAAAATTAATAAATTATGGGAGAAATTGTAATTGTAAAGCTACACTTAAATTGATAAATTATAGGTCAAACCTATTTTCTAAAACTTATTGATGTGTGTGTGGGCTGTCGATTAAAAATCTACGTTTAAAGACTCTTACTCATTATTATTTATGTAATTGTGAATTTAAAATTAAATTGCGAGACTAAAAATGACCAAACTAATTGGTCAATTTTCGCATGCTTCACTTTGCTCAATATTTTCGTTTGTGTGTTCATTTTCGTTTAAATTTGTATTAGTCTTCTGGTGGTGTCTTTCAATGTATTTTTTTTTTATAATTTATTACTAGCTTGTGATCCGGTTAATTGTTTATGCAACGATTTTATGCGGATGCATCCATTTTTTCATAAAGTAACAGAATATCGTTGACATATAGACGAGGATCATGAGTGCACAGGTAACGGCCAAAGCTAAAACGGACGTTTTTGTTGGGCATGGTTCGACAATTGTTACGGTTTTATCTGTTGATGGCAATAGGTTTCACAATATTAATATGGTATTAAATAAAATAGTTTCTAATAAAATAGCAGTGAAATGCACATACCTTTCGAGAAATCGGTTTCGCTTCGCAGAAAATCGTTTTTCTCATCACCAAAATCTAAGACTAGAATTTCTTGAGATATGTTCATTTGCTCTTCATCTTCTCGCGTTTCATTGCTATAATTGCGTAATCGAAATGAATGCATTGTTAATAAGAATATCCTTTAAGGTTACAATGATCATTTCTTTACCTTGCAACGGAACGACGCTTTCTGCCCCAGGATTCAACTGAATCTCGTCCCCATTCGCATACAGCTGGCTCACATGGTCCCAGACAATATTTAACATTACACTGGAAGATTACGCCATAGCTCTCGGTAAATCTGAATGCTTCGTATACTGATTGAAGTGCATTGCCATCGGGAGAGAAAGCCGGGAATATCGTTGGGTCCACTGGGCAGCCATCGTCATCGATAATTTGGAATGTACTCTTTGAGTCCTTGGCCATGGCAACGCATGATCGTGCAAAGATGCCATATGGTGCTAATAAAAAATCGACAACATTTATAATACAGCACTGAGTATGTGTGAGTATGTGTAGCTTACTGTCTTCTGGGATTTCAATGCGGAACGTAAGACGATCACCGATGCGAACTGTTTCAACTTCACGGGCACGGGCATCGAGAATGCGAATCCTTGGTGGAGGTGCTTCAGGTGATGAGTTAATGTGGATCATTTCTGGATCGCTGTGAAAAGAAAATAATTAAACACTATATATAGAGAAAAACCATCACCGCAGAAATAGTAAACTTACCGAATTGGCATCATTCCGAATGTGATGTTCTTTGAGCTCATGTCATACGTACACTTCACTTTGTAGATTTTGTCAGCTTTGGTCATAACAACACTGTGATGCTGTAGAACAACCGTGTTCGAGTATACGCCAGTCTTCAGAAAAATAAGTAAGAACGTATTAAAACTGACGGTCATCGATTACCGATTACTTCACCACTTACCACACTCTGTGTATTACAGTCTTGACCACCCATTGTTAAATCTAAACGGAATTGATCTGAGTTGATAACGTCAATGTTACATGTTTCTGATCGGCCAAGAGCGTAAATTCGACCGTTAAACGGTTTGTTAGTGCGAACTTGTACAGCAATTCGTGTGTCCTTACAATGAACGGCAACTAAAATAATAAATGACAATTAGCACAAATTCCATTCAAAAATCATTGCCAAAAAATGTATCAGAAACCATCATAGCAGGTTCCGGTTTTGTCACAGTTTGCATCAGATCTCGTTAAATTGTTTACGGATGGATCTTCGGTGGCATCAAAGACAACGGGCAATGTGTGATCAGTAATCTGAGAAGTTGGTGCTGCTTCTGAAAACGATACAAGATAAAACATTTCGGTTTTATATCAGCACAGTCCATTCGATAGGCAAACCTACTTTCGCAAACATTTTCAAAGTATTGTCCTGTTGATTCACCGTGATCGATCAACGGTCGTTCAGCATTCAAATAAGTTGATGGGCCATCTGGCAAAGTCTTATGATCCAAATGATACAGTCGGCAATTGTATTGCGTTCCCTGTGGCACGCCTAAGTACAAAAATGATCGACACAAGAATTCCGATTCAATTTCGCATGCCAATCGACAGGCCTGTTCTGAGGTGACTTGCAGTTCCTTGTCGGTGTAGTAGTGTATGCCCGCGTACTGAGCGACCTTTTCATCGTTAACGCCAACGCGAGGATTCGAGAAAACCCGAGTATTCTTACACGCTTGATTCGGTTTCAGACACAAATTCTCAAAGTAATCCGTTCCCTGGGCATCGACCAATTGCACAAATTGTCCGGTTGTTCGACGATCCGAATCGCTGAGCACACATTTCATGTTATTGTAATCGTACTCGACCGATCGGCAAATGAATCGTTTCTCATTCAGACACGCTGACAAGCATGCTTCTTTGGTGCTGGTGTATATCAGTGCATTATCTAATCCACGAATGATTTTGTTCGGGACCCGTTCGAAGGACCATGGTCGAAGACAAACATTTTCACTGCGAAGCTGAAATACGGAAAATTATGCGTGTCTGATAAAAACAGAAAATATGGATATGGATATTATGTTAACGTACCTGCAATTTGACCATGTAGTACATGCTCGTGGCTCGTTGAGCAATCGCACTTGGATTGTGTGCACTGGAATCGTTTTGCAGTTGGCAAACGGTTTCTTGTGCCGGTGTTAGGGGGTTGACAACGAAACTGAATGCGGCCGCTTGACAGTCTGGTTCCTCTCGACACCATCCTTGGCATTCGTATAGTGACAAATTTTTAACGGTGTAATATGTTGTGCCGGTAAAATCGAAATCGGTCAGCTTTTCGAAGGCCGTTCGAGCGTATGCGGATGCGGCAATCGTGCAAAGAACCAGTAAGGTTTGTATACTTGGCGGTATGTTCATGGTGAATTTCTGGAAAATAAATTGAAAACAATAGTTTAAAATAAAATAATTTTGGGTAAAAGTTTGTTGCATCCATTATATTATTTAGTTACGATATATAGATGATCCACAAATAATTTGCAAATAATTGCTTTAAAGCTTGGAAAATAGAATAGTTCTTTGCCTTAATAAAAATGCGATTGGGCAATGTAATAGACATTCTTATAATTTTGTTGTTTGTCATCTAGACAGCAGCCATAAAAACGTTGTTCTACCATGAAGTGTATATGTGCCGTAAAAGGCTTGATATTTGTTTTCTATAACTTACATAGTGCTCCTACTTTCTACTCAAATCTTTAAATGTTAATGTTTGTTTTATGATTATTTCTGGAGTTCTGAAGTCACAACGAAAAATATTTCTTAAAATCAAATTTTTGCTGTATCAAGTTAAGTCAAAAGCGGCTTTAAATCACTGAGCATGACCTGAAATTGTCCAGAAGTACACCGAAATTGACTAGAAGTGACCGAATGAATCATAAAATGACAAAAAGAATAAAGTCATACCAGATGCACCTAGCAAACGTTTCAAACACAAAAACGCAGGTATATTTGTTAGAATTACACTCAGAATAGTAGCTCAGGTATGTACACTTTATTCCTAATTAAATTTCTTTATTATTTGTATAATATATTAATAAATGGTCGTAAACATTCCATATTGCCCGTCGGATTGCAAATTGAACAGTCTTGAAAATGACTGTTAGGCTCAATTAGGCTCAATTAGGCTCAATTAGGCTCAGTCAAGTCAAATTACCCAGATATCGCCCTAATGTAAGGCAGATAAACTAATTAATATTGAAAACATTTGTCGGTCCCGAATGTGATGAATTTTTCATCAGAACGTGATATATTCAACATTTCGACGTCATGTTGCCTTGATATTTTCCTAGTTTAGCCTGGTTATCGACCAAAAGTCGTATGCTGAGTATGGCATATGGTACAATGATACATTCTATAAGAATACTTTTTTACTTCGAAAATTAAATAAGACAGAATTCTTTTAATGCTCATTAAGATACTTTTTACAAACTGATGTAACTGAATGTTAAAGTACGTTTAGCACGTTTTAAAAGAAAACCAACAGAACTAGATTGGTTGACTGATTATCTGATATATAAAATATTAAACAAAATATCAAAAATAATTAGAAGATAAAGTAATTTCCTTAAATAAATTCGGTCAAACAAGAACTGCATAGTATCATTTTAAGACTTGAATTGCCAGAGAATTATTATTTTATCCATGAAATTTTGATTCAGACTATATCATTCTTTGAAAGACTTTACTTTGACTTTTGGGATTTTATTTGATATATTTAATCAAATGAAATTTTTAATTTTTTTTACCGATTTTTATATTGCAAATCAAAGCATTTTAATCGAAGTTTTTAATTATAGAAGTAACATCCAAGGAAAATGGCCATTTCAGAAAAATCACAACGGTGTCAAATGATTTTTCTGAAACGGCTTTTTTCAATGGATATTACTTCTATAATTAAAAACTTTGATATATTTAAGATTGTATCCAGTTTAGTTTGAATACAAGTTATTCAGTATTTTTGGGCGATGTCTAAAAAGACATGAACTCCGTTTTATTTCGATTATTTTTAATAATTTACTTGTTGTCTCTTGGTTCTCCTTTTTTTTGTATATTTTTTTTATTTGCATCCTTATTTTTATTTGAACTCATTGCAATATCATTTCTTCATTTGTTCAATACTTATCTAATTTCTATCCGGATTCACTGTAATATTATATCAAATCTCCAAATGAAAAAAATTTAGTCGATTTAAATCGCAACCAATTTTTTTAGTCTGCGAGCTGAAAAAATGTAATCAAACCAACACATTCTGTGGAAAATTCTTGTCAATAGGATCAGCCGTTTGACCTGTATAAGCTAGATATTTATCGATATATCGATATTGATCCTAATTATCGACATATATTAACAGTCTTATTGGACAACATTATATTAAATTGTGCATGAATGACTTTTTTCAAACGCGAACATAAACATTGTACTGACACGTTCTGCGATAAGGGCTTGGATAAAATTAAGTGATTTGCTGTTGCATTCAATATTTTGCCTATATTTGTTTTTTTTTTGCAAAAATATGATTTTATAATAAATCCACGTATCTCACAAAAAGTGTCAGGTCATATCCCGGATCAGGTTCTACCAATTCCATTTAAATCGACATTTTTGTTTTGAATTTTGAAGTGGCTGCTGTTCGACGAAAGTACATTTTTTTCAGTATATTCAGTATCTTGTGACAAATTTTCAATGTCCGCAATTTCTTAAAAAAAATTGAATTTATGTGTTTGTACGCACTGCATTTGTGATTACGTTACGTTTTTTTGCAATCTGTAAAGACATATTTTCGGTTTTTTAGTAAATTAGGAGTGATGTTTTAGTCTCTGACAAATTTTGATGCCGATGATGCCTTCTTATCGAAACTCTTTTGTGATTTTATGTAGATTCTTTGATTACTCGAAAGACAATTTTCACTTTTTCATCGAGCGAGAAAACGCATGAACAGGTTTTTAATTGTTGGGGTACGAATATGACGATGTCTTCGATCCACATTTGAACTGTGCCTAACGATAAATTCAAATGGTAAACGAATCGAGTGTCAAAACAATAATTGTAACGGTAAACACTCGAAGTATTCCTTAACTGTATTTCAGATACACAATAATTTACATTGTAATTGATTAAGCTAATGTGAGTCTAAGTGGAACGCCAAATCTCGATATCCAGACATGTACCAATTTTCCAGACATGAGAATTTTTCAGCCACCGTAACTGCTACGATGTTCCGCAGTGGAATCGCCTCAACCCAGTGTGAGTCGATCATTGTAAGCAGATTTGATAACGGAATCGGTCCGACAATGTTCATGTGTGTACAAGCGTAAACCTTCCAGACAGAATAGGATAATGCCAAACTTCGATTTTGTATGGCTGGTAATTTTTGCTAGCTGACAGTTCAGACAACCCTTTTCCATTGCGTTCACTTCTACATTCATACACGACCAGAAATACTTTAATTAAATTAGTTTTCTTGTGGCACACTTGGGTAAGAGGGACCATGCAAACTTTTGAAAATAGGTTCACGCAGTTCAACGGGGAGATATGGTCTACTTCGGTTCAAATTTCACAACAAATTGAATCATTTCCAGAGCGATATATGGTCCAACTGTCTATTTTGGCTCGGGTTCTTTTCAGACTTTGAACTAATTACATGGATGATTGTTTTGTTAAATCCCTTCCTTCCAGATAACATCTGCTTAAATCGCCAAAAGCTCGCGAGCAAAACTCGAGTATTTCCTTTTGGTTTTGTCTACCTTGCGAGAGTTAAATCCGAGAGGTTCCCAAACATTGTTGCTGAGGAAGAACGGAACCAATTGCCACTCCTGGAGCGTCAGTAGTAAGACTATACTTCGCGTCGCAAAATGGAAAACTGAGCATTGTAAAATTCTACAGGCTGTAACGCAATAAACGATTTAATGCAATATTCTGGCCAAAAAAATTGTTGAATGCCGCTTTTAATTTTGAGTCGTGAAGGCGATGTTGTCGAGCATTAGGGAATTGTCCGTTTGTTTGTATATAGTACTGCACATTTTGTTATGGAAATTTAATAAAGTCCGATGGCGTTCTACTTGCTTGAAATTGCCGAATGACTTTTTGGAAATCATATTCAACTTCATGTACATTTACAGGGTATGATTTTAGAATTTAGAATTGCCGAAGAGTCATTATAAATGACTTTTTGATGTCGAATATCTACTAGCAAATAAAAATCATACAAAAAGTCAGCTCCTAACATAATCTAGTGTTCCATTGCGACAATTATGAATTTGAAAGCAAAATGTATATTAAATCCAATGTCGAGTGACAATGTTCGGTGATATGTGTCAATTGTGGCACCGTTTTTTCTCATTATATATAAATTCTTGTCCAGTGCATTAAATGGGGTAAGGTATCTTAATGTCGCCACAGAAACCTTCCAAGTGCAAGTCTTATTTTCACACACACAAAAAAAAACAAGCAAGTAATGACTGAGCGACAAAAACAATGAATTCCTAGTTGATGTATGAAAACAACCGAAATGCCAACGTTTAGCAATTCCAGAAATCGGATTCAGATCAGCCAATTTAGCATTCGTCCAATAAAGACAGAGTTAAATTTAGAATCAACTATAAGGGTGACATGCTACACCAATTTTCGATAATCAGCTCCCATCTTTCTCTATCCAGAAACCGTATCAGCAATCGCTAGGTGCGAAACTCTTGGGCGAAGAGGAAAGGAAACAATTATCAAGGTATAGACTAACAATCTCGGAATTCACTTCCAGGCAGAACAAATAATTTTTTCTACCACTGACTTCAAGAGAAAGTGAGCAGCGACTTATATTCAGAATGCAAACAGTGTTACTCTTGATCAATTTGCCCAAGAGTGCAAACTGTATTGGAAAAAAAAATGAAAAACATCTAACCTCCAGGCGATCCAGCTCGCCGTGTGAATCTCGAATTATACAGGCGATAGGCTGGTGATTCTCACTATCTGCAATGCACTTAGAATCCACTCAAAAAAGAGTAAACTTTGAAAGAAAGAAGAAAAAATTGGGAATGAATTTCCTAGCCATAACAAATAAAGTAATCTAAAATCAACATCTGTTGATATTATTTAGATTTCGTCATGCAAGTGTCCGTAAGAAATCACAACACCTATATGGATTATTACTCTAAATGGGTTTAACTATTAAACTACTATCGATTTATTTGGGTTTTTTTTATACTCATTTACACAATATGATGTTTAGCGTTGCTATTGTACTGTTTTTTAAGGTAGTCAGGTAGTCAGAGGCAAAAATGGTTACAAAAATTGAAATTATAAACCACGGTGGATGAAAAGAGCAGATTTTGGTATTCAACAAAGGCTCCTAATTTAGTAATTGATATTTTAGAACTATTTAAAAATGCAGAAATATTTAAATCTTTTTGTGGTAGAGACGCTGATGAAGATACGTACACAGGCTATGCGAAGATATGTTTTTTTGCAAATAAAACAACAATACTAACCTAAACATGACAAAGCCTGGAAGACCCGATCCGTAATGGAAATGCTAATTATTACTCGAAAGAGAGCTACCTATGATGGAAGCATTGCCAAATATTTCGATCCATCTTGATGCAATAAATTTGTTCGCGATAGTACAATGTGGAGTCTGAATACTATAAACGAATATTTATTACATTTTGAAATGTACCAAAGAAAACGCCTGAAATCAAACACACAATACGAAACCGAAATGTAATTTTTATTTTATTCATAGACGGACAATTTGTTTTCTGAATTTTTTAAATTTCGCGATAATCGAATTCCAGGATCAGGATCTGGGCGACCGAATTCATCACCACAATCGAACAGACATTTATAAGATGCGATTAGGAACGATCACACTGATCATATAATATGAGTTGATGGAAATAGGAAAATCAGACAACGGGTTGACTATGTAATGCCATTTCATCCTCTCTGATTTCTTCCCCTTTATCAAAAACGTGTTGTTAAAATGTTGAATAAATAAAATTAAATAGAGAAACATGTTGAAAAATATTTCATTCTGAAACAATTTAGAGGAAGTCTTGTAACAGCCTAAAACTCTAAAACAGGTTTTTTTTCCAAAATTGTCAAAATTTGTTAAAATAATACTGACTATGTCTCACGGCAACGCTGACGGATTCAGCTTTAACAATAGTTTGATTACTGATCATTGGAACACTTTGTCCCAAATATAAAATGCCGATTACGTCAGAATGAAGCCAATTTAAACATAAGTGACACTTTATTACAAAAAAGAGAAGTAAATCACTGTACCGAAGGCGTATAGACGGAGAAAAAGCTGAACACAAAAGAAAAAATGCTCAAATGCTAGAAGAAAATGCTTCAAAACGACAAAAAACTTCCAGAGAAGACAACCTCAAGCGAGCAGGTACCATGGAGAAAGAAGGGCTTTCTATGTTTCAAGAAGTCATATGATAACTTCGGTTTCGTTTTATTTAGTGAGATTGACCGATACCCCGGCCACACATCTGCATTTAAATCCCGTTGTATTCCTTAAATATTGACATCACATTGAAATTCCGCATTATCCAAGTCTTGAAACTGAAACTTATTCCAAAAAATTTCATCAAATTGCTGAAAATCTTGATACATCATTGAAATCTTGAAATTTCATTAATATTCTTTAGAAATCATAAAATCTCTAAATTAACAAAATTAAATTCATATTCACATGTTTGTTACAAACTACTTTCAATTTAAGCAATATTGTTGTACACATCAGAATTTCTGATTTCATTAAATCTGTATGTGAAGATGGGGAGCGATAACTTTGAGCATTGCTCCGGCCGACAAAAACACACTGGGATGTTATCCGAATCAGTTGGACTTGTTCAACTGTTTCTCCGAACCAATAATACATTTTTTCTTTCATAGATAATTTTTAAATACCATGCATTTTTTCCTCAACTATATGTATGTACAGTTGTTTTCTCAAAATTTAACTTTGTGGGATTTTGACATTGAACTACTAAGTTAGTTAATACTATGCACAAATTACCCTAAAGGTTAAAACTATAGCGAGGGAACACAACAGACATCAATGCAGCATATTCTGTTTATTTGCCATCGTCAGCAGCCCATAAACAAGATTGCTTCAAGAATAAATTCAAAGTAAAATTATTGTAACATTTATTATATATATATGGGATTGCATTCTGTGTTCGTTCATCATTGTCAAAATATCTAACAACCTACTACTGTTAGATATAACACCAAAGGCATATTCTCGAAGCTGCGCTTGCTCATATAACAATATAATTGTCAATTAAATAATATTGTTGGCTCTTGTTACAACTCTTACCCATAGTAACTATATGTACTTAGACATACATTTTAAACATGCAAGCCAATTGTTACGTTTTACACTTTAACGATTAACGATCGCACGAATATTATACGCGCAACATTAAACTGTCATACACAAGAATTTCTTCTTTGGTTTTAGAATACACTTTTTTTATGGTAAATTGCACTTTATAAGCCATAAGACTAGATTGAGCCTGTAAGCTGTGTGAGTGGTTGTCTTCCATATAAAATATCAAAATGGTAATTCATCATCATCGTTCAACTATATACATATATATTCATGTATACTGTAGCTCTATTCTATTAAATTTCATTTGATTATTGTGAGCGATGCCAAAAGTCTAATTGAAAAACGGTTAGATTCTACGGAAAAATGAAAAGTCGTTCTTTTTTTTATCTGTTGAAAAGAACATGCAAGAAGCATTATTATTTTATATATATAAATACCTATGGTGATCGAATAGTGATGGTATTTCTATTTTATTTTTTATGTTATATTTTATGCTTTTAACATTGTAAAAAGAACTTTGGAATCCGTTAACTATGTATAGCTAGGAATACACAAGTACATTGTATAGATTAAATACACTCTTTATTGTAGCTTCGTATATATAGCGATGTATGTTCGATAAAATTTCAAATTGTACTTTGGCATCAGGCATACTAGATGGAAATGAGTTTAAGTCTATTTCAGAGTTGTTAGTGTTAATAATGGCTTTTTCATTTTCAAAGTCGAAGTAATAAAAATGGCTCACAACCAGTTCCAACTGTATAGTGTATGGGCTACTCAATAATAGAGACATATCTTTAAAAACATAAAATAAATGCCAAGTAACAAGAACTTCTAGTTTAGAATCACACGACAAAACCAGAAACATTTTGTTTCCCAAGATTCATCTTCTTCGCTAAACTGTTTAGAAATTGTTATCATAAAAAAAATCGTGGGGCTATAATATCTCTCATTATTAAGATCTACAAACCGATATCAAAACTTAAAGCAATTTATCAAACCTTGATTGATATTGACACATTTTATATTCTAATCATCTTTTCTTAATTATCAATTAATTAAAAGAGCATGACTATAGCAACATTTAACGAGCAAAAAAAAATCAATTAAAATTAATCACCATATCCCAGCCCTGTTGCATGAACTAATTCCATGTCGATACGCTACTACAACATATATGGATTGATGGACTGAGTGTTACAGAAAAACACTGGTTTCGGACATATATCGTCGGTTGACTTCTTTCTTGTACTAAGCTTCACTAGTACCTATTTTGAGTTAGTGGTATATCTTTCGATATCCTCAATCCGGTTTACCGTATGTCTTTTTGTTTTTTATAATGCATATAGTCCTTTTTTCCACTTTAAAGTTAATTTAAATTAGGACCAAGAAATCAAGAAAATTTTACCTAAACGACCTGTCGTCAGCGAAAATAATTATATAATTTGTGCACTCAGAATACGTTTCATGTGCAACAAATATGTTATATATGAGTTACAGAGTGTTTCAAAATATTTGTATATAATGTTGTTTGGTTGTTTAGTCCGTTTTAAAATTATTAAAAAAGAAAAGTTAATAATTTAAATAATTTAAACTATTGTTTTCGTGAAAAATAATAATGGCACTAAGCTAGAAACTTTATGATAAGTATAATAAATCACAAATATTAATTAAATATTTTGAAATACCCTTTGACCTGCGTATTAAATAGTACTGTATGCGGGTTCACAAAATACATGTTAATTTGACTTACTTTTCTGTCACAAAAAAAAATCATATAATATAGACATATTTGCATTAATAAGAAATATTTACTTAAAACCGTCTTGTCTCAATGGCCAATATGTGCTTTAATTTCACTCGCAGTACAGCACACATATATTTATAATACGCATTATCGCATACATATAATATTGTGAGTTTAATGAATAATAATAATATACCATGTATAATAATCTGCACGGTTGCTCAGAGCATAAAATAGTTGGTCGAAAACAAGACTAAATCAAGAAAAACCAGGACAAAATTACGTCAAAATGTTGAAAATATTACGTCTTGAAGAAAGCTAAAAACTATTCACTTTGTAAATGATAACGTGAGAAGACCGACCATTTGCCCAATATAGCATAAGACAAATATTTTATCTCCCTTATATTAAGGCTATAATTGGATAATTTGACTTGATTACTAGATTATTAGTGTTCAATATATTTTGAGAACTTGGGCAAATTTTCTCAGGTATTAAATGTTTCACTTTTAATTCTCTGCTATTCTAAGTTTACTGACAGAATGTAGAAATGGCATATAAGTGAACCAAAAGCGGTTATACCGGTGTTCATGTTGGCGGTCTTGGAGTCATGAATGAAAGAATTTATAAACTTCGTAATCGAACTGTGTAACTTCCAAACCAAACTTTTCAATCATCTCTCCTCAAAGAGGGACTAAAGGTTGTCATAAGAAAGCTTTTCTAAAAGAATACCTTTAGAGTGTACTTGTTACAGTATTTTGCTAACTGGGAGAGTACTCAATTGAAACACCTTACCAGATATCGTTACCCGATTCTTCAAGTATACCGATTAGTCGATTATAATATATTTTTAACAGTTTAAAACGGTTTAAACGTATCTCAGACGTTTTGCATCTCAATCATACCAGCGTTCCATTCATCAAATCTATTAGGCGAATTTGAATATTATCTCCAGGCCAGAGCCAAAGTAAGTGAACGCATTTCAGTGTTCGAAAAAAATCGAATGGTTTTTAGAGTTTTCTATAATTTTGCCACCAAAAATAAGAACGACAAGCACTAAGCTCGCGTGTCTGTGTGATGATGCACAACTCCCGTCAACGGTAGATGCGTCTGTTGTGGCAGTGGGTACCGTTTTAAGACAATCCGTAGATGAAGCAATGGAACCATTATGATTCTTTTCTGTAAATTTGACATCGCCCAAACAACGTGTAGCTCATATGGTAGGGAGTTACTAGCAACGTATTTCGAGCCCATGATCATTTATCATTTATACCAGATCAGGTTTGATTAGATTCTATTCTATGGTTATGGTATTGATTAACCAGCGGACACTTAGTTCAATGTGGCCAGTGTATCATGCCACACTCGAAAATTCTATTTTTTAAATTTGTATCCGAAGCAGCCGTTATTTGAAACAATTGCAATTGCAATTTCTTGCACATTATCATCTCGATTTAATAGCCCAATATACAACGATACAACGCACTTTCATGAATTAATCAACTTTGAAGAAAACATTGATTACAGCGAGCTTGCTAATTCGCAAAGTACCGATTAGGTAGTTATTTCGTCAATCAAATGTCATCCTCAATAGAACTTCAAATACTTCCTGTGTTTGGCACTGAACGTCAGTTCGCTGTAAAACGTTTTCCGATAAGCCAAAGTCATTGTTATCATAAACTTCAAACCGTCTTCACAAATCCAACATCAGTCACCAAAAACATTTGTTTCGGCCGTTCTCGATCATTGCTTTATTATCGTTTACAAACTGTCACTTTCGGATTCTCTGCCACGTAGATAAATTATGATTTGGATCGAGATCAACCTGCCTAACTTCTTAACACACTCGGTATTTACGAGTTCGATTTCAAAGTTCAACTGAATCACTGATAAATGATCCAAACGAGTGATATTTGATCCGATCTCTGGATGATGCCTGTCAATATTAAAGCAAATATTTCCGTGCAGGGTTTATGGTTGACCGGTATCGGATGAGACGACGAACTCCCTATGGAACTAACACGGCCGTGGATAGAATATGGCAACCAAACTATGGAAGAACGAATCCATTCAGACAATCAAGAATGCCAAATATGCTATTTAGCAGAAGGTGACTCCTCTTAATCCACTCACACTGCCAATACTTAAGTTATTTAAGCAAATTATCGAATGGGGTAATGAAGTTGATGAAGCTGGGTAACGTTGAAGTTATTGCGTGGGCAGATTCGTCCCATTACATAATCGGGGTTGAAAGGAAATCTGTCGAATCAGAAAACTTATGTCGTGGTGGAGGTTTATCAATTCATCGAACCTCATTGTCATGCACGCAACTCGTTCAACCAGTTGGAAAGATTTTTGTGGAGATATTCCACATAGATAAACTCATTTGATTTACCACATATTGTTTCCGGTTTACTTTAAACTTAAAGGCAGCTCAAAGGAAATAAGAAACAAATAATTAAGCAAATACACCAATTTAAGTCCGTTCGCAGGTTTGGACGGTATCATGCTCGCATGCGGACGTCTAAAACATGCTGACGCCAATAATACTGCCGAAACAAGATTCATTTACAGTGCTTATCATAGCCGATTCACATCGACTTTCGTTCCACGGCGGTACATACCTTTTGTCAGACGTTTTTGATTTTGTATGCTCGGAACGCTATTCGTTACCAAATTTTTTGCTGTATTCGTTCCTATCGATACAAATCTGTTATTCATTTTCAACAAGTGGGACAGATATCAGTAAGTCGTGTGAAACCCATCTTCGGCGTTGATTACGTTGACTCGATGCAATTAAAATATCACAGCAGATAAAGCATCAAGACGTACATAAGCTACATACCACACCGTTCATTTATATGACTACACGAGCGACACATCTTGAGCTTGGCTATAATTTTAAAAAGATATATATACCATACATTTTATTACTAATATTTGCCAAATGTTTTCACCTGCTAACTGAAATAATGATGTCGACTCACAGATTTCGGGATCCATAAGATGATACAGCCCATGTAACTTCCATAACAGATTTTTTTCGTAGTTTTTCATCAGTCTACGCTTACAAGTCTTTCTGTACTTAGCCCAAAAGTGCCAGTAAATCGCGTTTTCAGTAGTAATAACAGGAAATCTTCACTAGCATCTCTCAAACTACCGTCTGCTATTTAATTTTTTGGGGGAATGTCTTTATCTTTTGATACGATACGTTTAAGTCTGCCTGTATCGTCTGTATCAGAAGTTTCGCCAAGAATATGTTACGGCTTTCCGCTGTTTTTCTTCACAGCTCTGAGTTTAGCTTTGTATTCTCTCCATTCGTCATTCTCGCGTGTTCATATTTTTACACTGCAAAAAACGTATATCTCTAAGCTCTTTAAACTAAACTTCACCATGGGTGTTGTTGGTTCTTGCGGAGCTTCGATAAAGGGCATCTCAACTGAACCAATGGTTCCACACGATGCTGGATCAATACAATTGTTTCGTCCAATTCTTTACGCGCAGCATTTCAAAAGGGTTTTCTATAAATTGTTGGTCTTAAAATACGTTAAAAGTTAATGAATTTATGGCGATCAGATAACGTATCCTCGCATAATTTATAACTGTATACGTTTTCGGTTCTAATTTGGTGAGGCATCTAATAGCGTGATATCCAATTGTGTGACAACTAATCTGCGACTGTTATTGATTAGATGTTTCGCAATGTAATGTGATGTGGCCAATTATCAATCGGCGAATTGGATCGAACCAAGTCAAAAAAGTGCAAAACCGGCTTACACCTTAACTGATCCAAATTTCGATTTGGTCTGCCAAGAAATTGCGGCGCCTTTAATCGAAAAGTCATCGAATTTTACTTCTTTCAATAAATTTTGAATGTGGCAATTCACAATGAAGCACGTTTCTCGGCCGTAGAGAAATTACAACTGCTTCGCGCGCTCGTAACTGGCGAAGCAGCCATATAAATATGTCACATCTCGGTCACAGCAGACAACTACAATACCGCTTAACAGATTCTAAAGGATCGTCGCACAAACACTTGAATTGTAACTAATTCACTTGTTGCTCGCATTGTTACACAACCGCAGGCCAGTGGAACAGTCAGTGGTATAAAGTCGCTACTCGACACAACCAGTCCTGTGTAAAATTGGGATTATCTCATCGTTCATTAGATCAGCCAAAAGTTGCCCACTGTGTCAAGAAAGTCGTGGGAAAAGCAGGTGGCAATAACCAACATGAACAACACTCGAAGAATTCCTGAATGACCGTTTGCGTACGCTGGAAGCATAAACCGAATTGGATAAAAAAACCAGCAATCAAAAGCACCAGCAACTAAAAATCCAAGTACCTAAACAAAAACCACGGCCTCACCAACATCAGTCAAAGCGCGGGTGC
>JANTEX010254141.1:0-25924 GCA_024741295.1 Macrocera vittata | reverse complement strand
AGAGGTTAAAACCAAACAACAATATGGGTTTTGACAGATTTTTCTGCAATTTATTGCATATTTTGCCTTCGCTTTGCCAAACTTATTTCATGAAATAAATTGCTGAAATATCGCAATTTTCTCGTCCACACGTATGCAATTTTTGTCTCATGAAATAAATTGCATAAAAATTGCGTCCGTGAGGACGTACCTATAGAGAACTCAACAAAAGCGATTAAAATCCCTATGCTGATTTGCTTGATTTGCTGAACTTCAGCCGCAGGGCCGGCTGCTCCTTTAAAATGAAGGCCATTCTCCCGAGAATGAAAGTGAAAACATTCCTCTACCATAGAAAAATAGTGGGGGATCTCGGGGAGTAACCCCTTCAACAAGAAAAAAATATAAATTGTTAGTTTAAATTTTACTCATTATTAGAATTTTTAGGAGAGCGGTCAGCTCGACAAGCTTCCCATTCTCCTTCCCCGATTGGTAAGGGGCATCACCCTAAGAAATATTTGTTCTAAAACTTTTGGCGCTAACCCACCCTAAAGATCAGAGCACCTTGCATAGACGTTTTTGTAACTTTTTTTTAATCCACGCGTTGTTTTTAAAAAAAAATGGTCGCGTCAAGTTTCTATATGTCGACGTATTTGATTTAACGCCGCGTCGAAGGCTCTTAACCCTTGGAGGGGGGGTTCAAAGCTGGAAAAAGTCCAAATTTTATAAATCTACTGAGAGATCGATAGAGGTCATTGGTTTAAATTTATGGCACCCTACAAAAGAAGAGACATTCCCCTACTACAGAAAAATAGTGGGGCTCTCGGGGGGTAAACCATTCAACAAGATAAAACATATCAAATTTTAGTTTAAATTTTACTATTTTTTTTAGGAGAGAAAAAAAACCCTTTTAAGAAAAGTAATAGAAAATTTATATTAGATTTAGCTTTTTCCTCATCAATCGAATGCGGTAAGCCTTAAGATGCGCTTTTTTTACATGCTTTCTACAAGAGGCCTTAGGGGGAAGAGGGGCTGTCTCTTTCAAAAGGTGCCAAATTGGCCCTATGACTTCTGCCGATCTCTCACTAAATTTTGAAAGTTAACACTTTTGAAATTTTGAGACCCTTTCCAGGGGAGGTTTCTCGGTTGGATACCTCCTACCAATCGGGGAGGGAGGGGACCTTATCGGCCTGCGGCCGGATTCCTACCGGTGAGTTTTTGACAGGTGCCTTTTTTTTCGTCGAAATAAAGAATTAACTGTGACAAATTGATAGATATAATCAAAATTTAACACTAAAAATGCGATGGGAGTATATCAACTGTCACAATTATTGAGATTTAACCCTCCAAAAATTAGTAAGATAAGTCACCTGTCGAAAATTCACCTGTAGGAATCCAGCCGCTGGCCGCTCTCCTGCAGATACCTATTTTTATGTGGTAGGTGGATGTTCCCTCTTTCATAGGGTGCCATAAATTTGAGCCTACGACCTTTAATGATTTCCCAGTAAATTCTCAAAATTTGCACTTTTTCAAACTTTGAGCGTTAGCGCTGAAGGTTGTAGAACAAATGTTTCTCGGAGGGATACCTTCTACCAATCGGGGAAGGGGAGGAGGTCCTATCAGTCTGGCCGCACTCCTGAAGATTTTCCGAGGGTGTACTGTCAGTTCTTTCACCTAACTAACATTTTAATAGCAATTGGATAAAAGAAATCAAACTTTCGTCGGCCAAAGGAAACCGAAAAAAAATGTTTCTGAGGGACACTGTGTAATTGAAAACCAATAACGAAAAATCGACACAGTTCATAAACGAAATCTAGTACCAATGTCACTGAACTGAATCTCACAGCCGCCATTTTGCCAGCGCGCCTGTCGACACACGAGTCGATTTGTATACGATCGCGCACAAATCGTGCGCACAGCGCACCATCCTCCTTGCCATCCATTTTCTATTCTCATTCTCTTTGTGGTCGCCGACAATTGTGGTTGTGTTTTTTCCGTGTTCAAAACTGCCGTCATAAATTTGTTAATTGCCAAAAAATCATTAAAAGCTTTCTTACACCTGTATAATTATGGGTAAACCAGCTGCTCCTATTTTGGCGAGACCATTGACTACCGCTCAGGTCCGTATGAATAATAGCTATCGTGGTGGTGAGCTACGTGCTCGAAATCGTATGCCGCGCTTGGGCAACGATGAGGCTCGATCGAACCTATTTCTGAAACGCAAAAAGGAAAAGGAAGCCAAATATGCCGTTTTTACCAAAGAATGGCTGCTGACTGCCGACGCTGCTAAAACTCCATTTTCCGAAGAACTATTCACGACCACCTTCAGTCCGGTAACATTGCAAAAATTGGTCAACGCCGCAAAGACGGCCACCGAAAATGAGGTCAGCGAGAGTACCCGTTTGCTGAAAGATGATTATCTCTATTCACTGCAAATAACAAGTCATCGAACTCCAAGCTATTCCGTTCATTTGTCAAGAATGTAAGTACCTCGGTTTAATGTTAAATTGTTTTTTCCAGAAAAAAAATTTGCTCACCTACGCCGTTTGTTTTATCACAAAATGGCGTCTGTCTGCGTTCTCGTTGTAATGTTTAGAGGACGCCATTGACCGCGTCACTTGAATTAATTTCCCAATTAAAAAAAAAAGTCTGAAAATGGTTTCGATTTGCGATTTGTATACGCCCGCATTTCAGCTCAAATAAAAATGCCATATTAACGTACGGCAAATATTTTTTATTATCGATCAAAGTGCAGTTACGCACTGTGAAAACAGTGGAAAACTATATACCGCCGGTCGATGAGCATGCATCCGGGATGTGATGTACGCATAATCATTATTCCATCATTGTGATGAGTGTGTGTGTTAAGACGATATTGCAATATATCGCCACAGCACTTTGCGATTTGCGTTTGTCATCCCCGAGTGCAATAAAATAAATGTGTGTGTGTACCACGGTATCAGTGCGTATACAAATCCAGAAAAAGCCAATTCTCTTAACATTGCCGAACAGGCGTCCACCCCCGTCTGTCCCCAATAAAATAAATAAAAAATCTGCAATCAATGAAATTGAATTAATTTTTCCTCCAACCCTGTATAAAAACTAATCTGATTTATAGCATGTTGCCGCATTCAATCGATGCCGAAGATTCGGACGTATGTCTGTTCGTGAAGGATCTGAAGCGTGGACGACGGCTCGACTTTGAACCGACCATCAAGCACTTTGAGGGCATGCTTCGACAGAAAAAAGTCGATCGAAACTTGACCATTATTCCATTGAATCAACTGTACAATGATTTCGCGACATTTGAGCTGCGCCGTAAACTGACCTATTTGTATGATCGATTTTTGGTTGACAAAGAAATTGCAACGCATGTCAACGGTTTTCTCGGTCATAAATTGTTGTCCAAATGTCGATCGGCCATACCGGTCAATTTGAATGCCGACAATTTGAACGAAGAAATTGATTCGTGTTTACGTAAAGTATTTTACAAACATGTCAATGGTGGCATTACACAGAGTGTAGTTGTTGGCCGACACTCAATGTCGGACGAGGCGATCAGTGAGAATATCATTGATTTGGCTAAGCAGCTGGCGCACATTCATCCGGGTGCCACCGAAAACATTTACAAATTGCATTTGAAGCCAAATGTTAATGTATCTGTATCGGTGCCCGTTTATGTTAATTTGGGTGAGTAAAAACAAAAAGAAAATTCAATTTCTTGTAAACAGTAATACAATAATTTTTGTTTTTTTTTCTTCTTTTTTTTATTGATTTTTGATTATTTCAATTTTATTATAAATGAGACATGATGATGGATATGCAGCGGGATTTTTATGGTGGAAGGCTCGGTTGTGTCGTTTTTATGATGTTTATATGTGTGGCGTTTGATTTTGACTTGTTTATTGAGCAAATGCATGTAAGACGAACACTAAAGGCCGTCCACAAATATGTGTACCGAGAGAAAGAGAAAAATCCGAAAATACCCGCTGCACCATCAAACTGAAATGTTTTTTGTGTGGTTTTGGTACTAAAGTATGTTTGCATAAATTTGGAATTTGCTATTGTTGCAAATTCTAACTTATACGGACAGTAGTCAGGCGTTATCGTTTTATTAAACATTCAACAGAGTTGTCAGGTGAAAATGTGTTACAACTATTGGCATGTTGAACGATTGTTTTAAAAGAATTTGACTAAATACGGGTAAAATATAGTAAAACCGATTTGAGATTACAGTTCCGAAATGTGTACGCTCTTTAGCGTTTTAGAGCGTTTTTTGTGTCACTTCAGCTAGGAAATGTTCCAGGTAATTTGGGTCTTTTTCTGTAAATATGTTCTTCTTTCAGAAAATGTTAGCCAATTCGGTTAAATAAAGAAATTGTTTAGAAAAACAGAGTCACTCTTGAAACTTTGGGCCAATTTTTGTTAAATTTTCGGTAAATTTTGGTTGCATGCGACAATTTTTTGGGTTACTTTATAGTTTTTGGCTTTCGTGTTAAATTTGAGATGACTTGCGTTAAATTATGGACCATTACCCGACAAAAAAATATTGCAAGGTGGGTTCGCAAAAAGTCCACACTGGGTCCAATTCGGACACAAACAGCTGTGTCCGACGCCTTGATCCACGGGTCTGAACACAATGTGTCTAATGTGGGTCTACAACTGGTTCCTCGCAGGGTCTGGCCACAATGTTAAATTCTTAGGACCCTGTGGGTCTGAACACATTATGACAGCTGGGTCAGGGTAGATGTGTCTAATGTGGGTCTGGTCTCAATGTGTCCAATATGGGTCTGGCCACAATGTGTCCACGTTGTATCTGGGCCTAATAATGTGGACCCATGATGTTTGTCGAGATTCGTAGCCTGTTAGGTCAATTAAAGTGCACTTCCGGAAAATTTTCTGACGATTCAGACAAATTTTAGATAGTTTCGGATAAAGTTTAGTCAATTTCCCATAATTCGGGCGATTTTGGAGCACTTTCGAATATTTTAAGTCTTTCTGAAAATAATTTGTTCTTCGACACATTACTTACTTTCGGACAAAATTGTGTCACTTTCGGGCAAGATTGTGTCACTTTCAGACATTAGTGTCACTCAGGCAAAATTGTGTCACTTTCGGGCAGGCTTGTGTCACTTTCGGGCAAGCTTGTGTCACTTTCGGACAAAATTGTGTCTTTCAGACAAAATCGTGTCACTTTCGGGCAATATTGTGTCTCTCAGACAAAATTGTGTCACTTTCGGGAAAAAAAGTGTCTTCGGACAAAATTGTGTCTTTCGGACAAAATTGTGTCACTTTCATACAAAACTGTGTCACTGTCGGACAAAATTGTGTCATTGTCGAACAAAATTGTGTCATTTCGGTAAAAATGGTTTCATTTTGGACAAAATTGTGTCACTTTCAGACAAAATTGTATAACTCAGACAAAATTATGTCGATTTCTGGCAAAGTTGTGACACTTCCGGACAGAATTATGTCACTTTCGGACTAAATTGTGACAGTTTCATACAAAATTGTGTCACTGCCGGACAAAATTGTGTCACTTCCGGACAAAATTGTGTCATTGTCGGACAAAATTGTGTCACTTTCGGACAAAATAGTCACTATTTGACAAAACAATTTCATTTTCGGAGAAAATTGTCTCATTTTTGAACAAAATTGTGTCGCTTTCAGACATTTATGTCACTCAGACAAAATTGGGTCACTTTCGGAGAAAAATTGTGTCATGTTCGGACAAAAATTGTGTCATTTTCGGACGAAATTGTGTCGCTGCCGGACAAAATTGCATCACTTTTGGACAAATTTCTGTCACTTCAGGACAAAATTGTGTCATTTTCGGACAAAACTCATTTCCGGACAAAACTCATTTCCGGACAAAATTGTGTCATTTTTGGACAAAATTGTGTCATTTACGGTAAAAATAGTGTTACTTTCAGACGAAATTGTGTCACTCAGACAAAATTGTGTTACTTTCAGACGAAATTGTGTCACTCAGACAAAATTGTGTCATTTTCGGACAAAGTTGTGTCATTTTCGGGCAAAGTGGTGTCATTTTCGGACAAAGTGGTGTCATTTTGGACAAAATTGTGTCATTTTGGACAAAATTATGTCTTTTTTAGATAAAATTGTATTACTCAGACACTTGTGTGTATTACTTTGTCACTTTTAGAGAAAATTGTATTACTCAGACAAATGTGTCACTCAGACAGAATTATGTCGCTTTCTGACAAAGTTGTGAAGCTTTCGGACAACATTGTGACATTTTCGGAGAAAATAGTGTCATTTTCGAAAAAAAATTGTGTCACTTTAGGACAAAATTGTGTCACTTTCAGACAAAATTGTGTCACTTTCAGACAAAATTGTGTCACTTTTAGACAATTGTGTATTTTTCAGACAAAATTGTGTCACTTTTAGACAAAATTGTATAACTCAGGCAAAATTGTGTCGCTTTCTGACAAAGTCGGACCAAATTGTGACACTTTCGCACTTTCGGCAAGTTTTGTGTCCATTTCGGTAGACATTGATTTAATTCAGATAGATTTTGGTCATTCTCAATAAATTCGTGGCCAAAGTTTACAGATATTCGCAAGTCTTACAAAATTTAACGGAAATTTACCAATTAATGCCGGAAGTGACTCAAAATTGGCATTAAATTATCGGAAGTGACCGAAGTGTACTCCAATTGACCCGAATACCAAAATTAGCATAACATGTGTTGAAAGTGACCTAAAAATTATCGGACTGCTAAAGCTTGAGTCACTTCTGGTAAGTTTTAGGTCACTTGCCGCATGTTTGAAAGTTTGGTCACTTATGATTATGTTGGGCCATTTTTTTTTGTCGTTTCCGAAAATTTTGGTTTATTTTAGATTTAGGGGACGTACTTCCGCCTAAAATTAGGGCCATTTTTATAATAAATATTCGTCATTTTAGGTAATTTAAAATAAATTCTAAGTCATGTTCGATGATTTCCGTTTCTCAGAAAAGTTAAGTCACTTCCGTAAATTTTTAAACCAGTTTCGGCACATTTTTAATCACATGCAGAAATGTAGATCCTCTTGCTATACGTGAATTTGGCGTCACTTCCGCCACAAATGTGGTGTCATTTGAGGTAAATTCTCAGAAAAGTTAAGTCACTTCCGTAAATTTTTAAACCAGTTTAGGCACATTTTTAATCACTTGCAAAAATTTATACGTGAATTTGGCGTCACTTCCGCCACAAATGTGGTGTCATTTGAGGTAAATTTTAAGTCACTTGCGGTAAATAATGGATCTTTTTCGGTAAATTTTGTTTATTTCACTTCCTGAGTTTACTTTCAGTAAAATTTGGGGTCATTTTGTCTCTTTGGATAATTTTGGTAGACCCGTTAATTTTTTTGGTCACTTTCGATAATTTCGGGTCACTTGTGGTTGATTTCCGTTAAATTTTGGTTCATTTTTTTTTTTTAATTGGAGTCACTTGTGAATTTGAAATCACTTGCGGCAATTTTCGGTCACTTTCAACAAACGTTTTGTCAATTCCGATCGCTTTCTTGTAAAATTCGAGGTGATTTCCTTTTTTTTAAATACCTATTCAAGATTCCGTGAAACGATCTTTAAGCCTGCTTTTACAAGAAAGCTAAAAAAAGTATGAAATTATATAAGAAAAGTTTTTTTTAATCTAACTTCAAGTTATCATTTTAAGTCTTGTTATATAAGAATGTTTGAAAAAGATTGAAGTACATTGTATAATTGAAAAGTTTTTTTTTAACCTTACTTTAAGTTTTCTTCTATAAGATTTCAAAAGAGTAATTTTAAATTCTTATTCAAGTTTTCTTTGAACTATATTAAAGCCGGCTTTAAGAATGCTGCTTGCAAAAGAGTATATATCATTAAAGATGACTCCACTTTTTTAACAGAGCTACTAAAGCATACTATAAGAACACTTTTAACAGAATACTTTAAAGAGTATACTTTCTATATACATTCTTCAGTATTCTTTTGATGTTAACTTGGTTGTATTGATACAATGATGATTTAATTTTAAAGTTGATAGTAGTTAATAATCCAAATTTTAAATCAATTCTATTTTAAATTAGATACATTAATTGTCAGCAAATCTGTCAAATTTCTAGATGGAAATTAGCGGAATTATTTAAAAATTTAATAATAAAATAAGTATCAATAAAGATGACAAAATTATTAAAATTGTTGTCTTTTAGAATGTTACGTTATTATCAAAATGAATAAATAACATCACTTTAACTATTATTATTGAATTTAAAATATTCGCGCACACTCAAATCCTCATTTAGATGCAAAATGTTATGAAAACTAATCCAATTTTTCTTTCTATAACTGAATCGATAAAAACAGCTCAACCTGAAGCAATAGGTAAGTCGGAAGCAGCTGGCAATGAAAAGAAACTGACCGAAGCAAGTGACAAGGCCAACGAAACACTGGACAGATTCAAGGTCACTAAAGGTGGTGAAATTTTGGAAAAACCACGTCCGGCTGGATCAAATGCTGACAACTCGATGGTAACCAACGACGATGAACCGGTGACTCCATCACAAAAAAAGAAGAAGAAGAAGAAGGCAAACACAAACGCAACGGCAAACAATACAGCCCAACCGAAAATTGACGATAATGAGATAAGTCAAATGATTTTGAAGAACTTACAGAAATTGGTTGGACCAGAAAAGGTATCAGCATTGACGCAACAGCAGAGACCGAGTGGTAATCGTGGTGGTGTCAGTGCAGCGTCACGTACAATTAAACGTGTCCCAAATCGACCAACAGGCACCGGTAATAATAACCGAAATAATCGCAATATGGGCGGTGGTGGAGGCGGCCAAAACTTCAATCGAGGAGGAAATAACCGAGGCTCTGATTTCGGAGCCAATCGCAGCATGGATTTCGGTAATTTTTCCAGTAATTTCGGAAGCAATGGCAGTAATTTTGGCAGCGGTGGTGGCGGCGGATTCGGTGGTAATTCAAGTAACTTTGGAGGTGGTGGTGGCGGCCGAAGTGGTGGTTTTAGTTCAGGATTCGGCAACGGAAATTTCGGTGGTGGTGGAAGCGGCAGTGGTGGCAATTGGGACAACCGAAACTTATTTTAAATGCAAAGAGAAAAGCAATCGAACCACTCTTATAATATTTTTAAATTATATCCGCGTACACAAATAACAAACGCAAAAATTACACACGATATCCACTATAATTATAAAGAAATTTTATAATTTGCTGAGAATTATTTTCCGATCATTACATGATAATATAAATGTACTCTACGTATAAGTATTTTATGATTTTTAAATTGTGAACTTAAAACAAAACAAAATGATGATTTCAGTCAAATAAATGTTGACGCAAGTCTTAGAAAAAATTAAAACTTAATTTCGATTAATTTTCCGGTGAAATAGGTACAGAACTATACTGACTGTGACGCTTCATTGAGCCCAACTTTAATTTATTGATTTGTGTGCATTCAAATTAAATGCAGCTGCAGCTCATCACTTTTATAGGCCAACCAAAATAAAGACAATCGTATAAATGCATCCGCTCTGCGAATGCAACACAGTAAAGTGTTATTCTATATCACGGTGTGAAGATGTCCAAATTCATTGTCTTTGCCAATTTTTATTTGCATATTGTTTATCTGTTGTTATTTGTCAGAACCGTGGCTAATGTTCAAAGTGAGGTACTACATTTTCCATCAGATTCCGATGACTATGGCTTCGAGGAGTATAACAGTTTAACAGTTAGTTAGTCGGTCGTTTTGCAGCGAAAATTACTTTTACAGACTCTCGGTGAACAATGGCCAAAAAATATTTTGTAATACTGCGGCAGCTATAACAAATCGTCATGCATCGTACTCGCTTCAAAACCTTGCGACAACAAATTTCGTTCAATATGGACTGATGCTTGTTGGTGGTGTTGCGATAGCAATTGTGTTACTGCAGTTATTTGTAATGTGGCCGTTAAAGTTTTTCCTCGTTATGGCCAAAACTGCACTATTAAATAGTTTACTTATTGCCGGCTTAGTGTATCAGTATGCGACCGGGCATTATGATGACTCGGACATGTCTGGACAGATGGAAAATGGTAGTGTTTCGACAAATGTATCTGCTTGAGATGGATCAAGATTTGACGACGACAGAATTTCGTCAGAATGTAAAAAAGAAAACTCAGATTTAGATTTGACGGACATTTTATTAATTTGAAAGTTTATTTATTTTAAAATAAAACATTTTAAGCTACAAAACTGGAATTCATTTATAATAAATTGGTTTAGAATCAACATTGCGAAGATACCGTTTACTCCAGCAGTCTCCAATTTCCATGAGAAAGCCAGTAAAAGTTGACCCGGAACCTGTTCTAGCCAACTAATCAGCGATTAAGAAAACAAATAACATTAATTGATACTTACAAGAACCTTCGAAGATCATCGTCTGACTGCAGGTCCCTAAACTTTTCCACACTCACTGGAAAGTCTCCAATTTCCCTTAGTAAATCAATTAGCGTAAAACTCACTTAGGGCTCACGGCTCGGATCCTGTCATGTCATCAGCGCTCAAGATACCATCAGCAACATTCCCTAAGCAATTCCATAGGCGAATGTGATCACCCTCGAAAAGTCAAATTTTTCTAAGTGAACAAGTAAGCGTGAATCCCATAACAGGTTTAGTCCCGAAAAAAAAACTGACGCGGATCCTGACCTGGTCAACTAATCAGAAACATTAATTGCTACCCATCAAGGCCTAACAGTTTCGATACCCAAATATATTCACTTTAGAAGAGTGTCAACAACAAGAAACTCCGAGGTTCGTCTAGCCGTTTCCATACTCGGAATGTGCTCGCTTCGGAAGTCTCCGAAATTTGCCAGAGTAAGCCAGTTCAAGTGAAACCTACAACAAATTCAGCCTAGAAAAAGACTGACCTGGATCTTGTGCTGGCTAACTTCGTCAGATGGCAGGTTCCTAACCGTTTCCATACTAGAATTGGCTCCAATTTCCCTGAGTAAACCAGTTAGCGTGAATTCCATAACAGGTTCCTGTCCAGGCCAACTAACTAGCGTTCAAGATAACAATTAGCAATATTAACTGCCTTCTATCAACACCTAAATAATGGCTAAGAGCGAACAAAAATCGTCGTCTGACGGCAGCTCCTCAAACGTCCACATACTCACTGGAAAGTCTCCAATTTCCCTGAGTAAACCGATTAACGTGAGACTCACACAAGGTTCAGGCAAAAAAACTGACTCGGATCTTGTCCTGGCCAACTGATCAGCGCTCAAGATACCAGTCACCAATATTAGCTGCCTTCTACAAGAACCTAATGGGTACTTGGAAAAAACACGCGCCAAGTTTCGTCGACAAAATGCTTCTGACGGCAGGTCTCTCCCATACTCAAATGTCCTCGCCTCGAAGAGTCTGCGAAATTTCTCTGAGTAAGCTAGTTACTCGGAAAAGAACCCCGCGGTTCTTTGACAAAAACCTTCGTCTTACGTGATCTTGCCTTCCATCAAGACCTGATACTTTGCCAAGAACCTTCGAGGATTATCGACAAAATTAGTCGTCTGACGGCAGGTTAATAAACATTATTCTCAATGGAAAGTCTCCAATTAACCACAGTAAGCCAGTTAGCGTGAATGCCACAAGTTGTGGGTCGAAAAAACTGACTCGGATTTTGTCCTGACCAACTGTGTCTGACGACAGGATCCTAAATGTTTCCATACTCCGAAAAGTCTCCAATTTCCCTAAGCAAGCCAGTTAGCGTGAATGCCACAACAGGTTCGTGGCTGAACTGACCAGATCCTGTCATGGCCAGGCAACTTATTAGCGCTCAAGATACAAACAAGCAGGGCCGGACTCCCGAAATTAGGAGCCCCGAAGGTTGCATCTGAGATAAAGGGGCCTCCGAAGGCCCCGACATAAAAGGTAACACTGACACGAAACGGGCCACGACATGAAAGGTGTCCTATGACATAAAAGGTGGCTCCGGCATGAAAAAGCGACCGGGCGAGGAAAAGTGTAGCATGAGGCCCTCAGCACGCCAAAACGCTCTTTGGCATGTAGATCTGAAGCTGATTTCAAGTTGCGTACAAGCTAAATGAGACATTTTAAGTCATGAATTCGGCCCAGTCAGAGTGCTCCCAAGTAAAATGAGGGCATCCAAAGAGGTGCCCCTAAAAAAACTCAATTGCGAGGGGCCCCCAAATCCTTTTTAGCCTGTGGCCCTTATTTATCTAAATCCGGCGCTGCCAACAAGCAACATCAGCTGTCTTCTATCAACACCTAATAGTCGACAAAAGTCCTGGTATGACAGTAGAACCTGTATAGGGTTCTTAGATACTAAAATTCGCACACTTCGGAAAAGTCTCCGAAATTTCCCTGAGTAAACCAGTTAGCGCCAAACCTACAAAAGGTCAAATAAGGCAGGTTCCTAAATTCCTATACTTGAATGTGCTCAGTAGAACAAATCTCCAATTTGCCTGAGTAAACCAATCACCACTCACATAAGGTTTGGGCTAAAAAAAAACGGACAGGATCATGTCCTAGCCACTGATCAGCGATCAAGATATCATTCAGCAACCTTAATTTCCTTCTACCAATGGTCCATCAAAATGCATCGACAAAATCTGACGGCAGGTCCTTAAACGTTTCTATACTCAAATGTGCTTTCACTTCGGCAAGTCTCCAATGTTGCTAAAGCAAGTTAGCGTGTACTACACAACTAGTGTACTGGTCAACCGATCAGCAAACAAGATACCAATCAACAACATTAACTATCTTCTATCAATTGACGGCAATCGTCATCTGAAGGCAGGTTCCTAAAAATTGCCCTGGAAAAAGTCTCCAGTTTTCTTGAGTAAACCAATAACGTGAAACTCACATAAGCTCTAGGCCCGAAAAAAACGACTTGGATCCTGTCATAGCTGATGATCAGTTGGCAACATTGGCTGCTTTCTGCAAAGTAATAAATCTACTTGGCCAAGAACCATCGAAGATCATCGGTGAAAGTCTCCAATTTTGTCTAAGAAAGCCAGTAAAAGCTGACCCAGATCCTGTCCTAGCCAACTGATCAGCGATTAAGAAATCAATATTTACTTAAATGGGTACTTGGGTAAGAATCTTCGGCGACGGCAGATCCCTAAATGATCCCATACTGCTCACTGAAAAAAAATGTTTTTGTTTTTTTAGTAAACCAATTACAGCGTGAATCTTACATAAGTTTTAGGCCCGAAAAGAATGTATCTGATTTTGTTCTGTCCAACCGATCAGCGCTCAAATTCACCGACAAAAATCTTCGTCTGACGGCAGTTCTCTAACCGTTTCTATACTCGAATGTGCTCAAACCGAAACAGTCCTTGAAATTTACCTGAGTAAGCCAGTTAGCGGCCTGAAAAGACGAGGCTAAAATCGAAAACGGATCGGGAGAGCAGGGATTTAATTTAACCCTCCTTTTTTTTAGCTATTCCAATATCTATCCAATTCAACCAGGAACAGCGTCTGGATTTCCCACACAAACAAGAAATGGGTGAACCTTTGATTGACCCATTAAATTGGCAAACTCTCCTTTTCGCTACACACTGCACCGCGGTGGTGAAACAAGCGAGTAACAAACAGAAACATGGGAAGTAATGATAAATAATTGAGAGATTGGGCTCTAATTGGACTAGAACTAGGTTTGAAATTGGTCAAAGAAAGTTGGGGAAGAACAGGATGGTGAAAAAGATGGGATGTGGCTAGAAGAGTCCAATATCCAATAAAATATATATAATGATACTGGTGTAACCAGCTATAGACGTCTTATTAGGGCTACCAAGTGTTGTCATAGTCGAGTAAAGATGAACATTATCAATGGAGGGATAGGATAAATGAATGGGAAAAGGGAAAGAAGAGTAGCTTGAAAACCCAAAAGAGACCTATCACCGCTGTAACAATTTAACTGTAACTATATGAGTACGCTGCACACAAAAAACCAGAAACACTAGCCAGTCCCAATCAAAACAATCCTGATTAAATCTGGAAGACTGCTTCCACGTAGGATGACTTGCGTTAGTCTTCTGTCCTTGTGCATAAAATTGACTTGAAATGGCTGCCCAAATGACCAATGATATGTTTGATATTTCGGCAGATTAACTTACAACACGGAGAAAAAAAACTGATCTTGTTATTTATCCTGAGGTGAATAGGATCCCTATTATCATAGGCTGCGATTCTAATTTAAACCACACGGTACGGGGCAGTCCTAATGTCGGCCCACGAGGTGACCTTCTATTATCTAGCCTCAACCCAGTTGGATTTGCAGACCTCTGCCAGAAGGGAAGTAGGTTCTTCTCGGCCTCAGATAGCCGATCAAATGTAGGACTGATTTGTGTCTAAATTAGGTTCATTTTCTGACAACAAATCTATTGATTTTTCAGTGCGAAGAACAAAGGAACTTGCTCTTCCGTACAGAAATCAAAGAACTAATTGGGACAGATTTAGGACTGCCATTGCTCGAATCCCATAATATGCGAAGCTCTAACTTGAACTCAAGCGCTTAGCTTGGTGGATTCCAGCAATTGAAAAACTCAAAAAGGTCGCAAGAAAACTGTGGAATAGTGCCAGTCGGACAAACAATGAGAAGGATTGGCTCCAGTACAGGTGCGCTCAAAGAACATTCAAGAAAGCAGTAACGCAAAGCAAACGTCGATCCGGGACAGATGAAACATGTACTTTGCCTGGAGACAATTGAACCAAAGCTCTCCGTCCATTTCCCTAAGTTCGTAGTTCTAGGACACGGAAAGCTTATATAGAGAGGGAAGCTTATATATATCATATCAGAAATTAAGATCAAATGGGCGGTAGAGCCATTTGAATGTTATAAGTCCTTTGGTGTGGACAGAATATATTCATAAAGGAAGGACTGACGATTTTCATGCCGCACTTCTCTCGTTTTGTGAGCCGATAAAGCTTGGATATGTTCCTAGGCATGTACCGAATACATTGTTTGGCACTAAACTAGAGTTTTTGGAAAAAATAAAATACTTAGGGCTCTTATTGGACAGAGAAAATTAACTGGTCCGAGCAATTTTCTTCAAAATGCAAAAAAGCTCGACATTATTTTGGGCTCGCGTTAAAATATGGTGGCCAAGAGCAGATATAAATTCAGTATCGAAGATGCTAAACTCAGTGCAACACATATGGCTTGTACTGCAATTACTGGAGTCATGATCATGAAAAGCACCGCTACAGCTGTAATGGAACTAATGCTGTCACTTTGCCGTTGCCGCTTGAGATCTAACGAGAACCGGTTCTAAGTGCGACCCTGTGGAAAATGAGAGGTACATGGGTAGAAACTTGTAAGGTTTCAGGGCATCCCACTGTATTAAACTACTTCTGGATGATCGGTGGCTGTATTTGATCAATGGTAGCGCGGGTGTCGGAGGTCATGTTGCAGATATTACTTCAGGCTTCTCGCTTATAATGGGATCTACCTCGTCTGTTTTTCAGACAGAACTGATGGCGATAAAAACTGTCTGTTATCTTGCGGAAGTGAAAACAGTGACTGGTAAATCAATAGAAATTTGGTCCGACTCCATCATCAGGCCTAGTACTGGATTGCAGAAAAACGTTGGCTGCTTTATTCTCAAAGAACCAGATTAACCTTATATGGGTGCCACGGCATTCAGGAATAAAGGCAAATAAAAGAGCCGACGTGCTGGCTCGCCAGGGATCAGAGACCAGATTCTTTGACCCGGAACCCATTGCTGGCTATCGACTTTCGATAATTAGGCGGAAAAAGAAACACATGGAAGCTTGGTGCGTTGGCAGAACAGATAAACAGATTGACATCGCCCGTCAAATACAGCAAAAAAATCATTCCCCCATGAACAGAGGTGGCATTTCGAAGGTTCTGGAGGAATGAGAATCTCACACATCTCAGGACGATAACGAGCGACATGTTAAATATCTGTCCTGTGCACAAATACTGGCAGTTATACAAAGGCTGCATCAGAGAATAAGAATGCAATCAAAGAAACGAAAGACCAATCTTGGTTTGATGACTGTGACTCAATCTTAGCTAAAGATCAATCGAATCCGTGTTTCCTTACGAAGGCGGATAACACATGAACAGAATAGTCAAAAGAGAGACTGTTAACTTACTTTCCAAGGTGTACAGAATGCACTGGAGAGGAAGCTTAAAGGGATCGTCTAACAGCACTGGACGCTTCTAGAGGCTTGAGTGAGAGGATCCATAAAGCAACATCATCAGCTTTTCTCCCTACAAATCCACCGATGCAACAACATACAAAGAAATTGGGACGTCATGGCTCACAATACATTTTAGTGACAACCTCACATTATGCTACATACCTCAGTCATGGAGAAAGCGGTTAAGTGGGATCATGTACTACCTGAGGATTTCAGACCGATCAATCTGACATAGTTCGTACTAAAGACTATGGAGCGTCTAATGGAACTAAATGTTAGGGAAGCATCCTATTGGAGAAACACAACGTGCTTACATTAGAGGTGGATCCACAGACGCGCCTGCACTGCACGAAGTAGTACGGACTGTCGAACAATCTATTCATAGAAGGCACCTTCAACAACGTACAGGTACACGCAATCAGAGATGCGCTTTGCTACAATTGGTAAACGTAGAGCTGCCACTCTGGATTGTGAACATGCTGAGAACAAGAACGGTGCAATCGGACAGTATTCTTATCGGTTTCGAGAATGGCCGGATTTACGACTAAAAACCACTCGCCATTCAATTCAGCCCTCGGTGCTTACCGAGATGTTTTCGTTCATCCATCCGCTTCGTTTTTTCATACTGGGAGTGGTACTGGCCGGTGCTACTGCTCCGAATACTGTTGATCGCTGGCGTGGAATCCAATCCGAAACCCACTTGGCTTTGTTCTACATGCACAAAGCAAATAAAAGTCTCGAGTCTTGTGCTACAACTGCAACAACTGGTGCTACTAAGACTAAAATCAACAAAATAACGGTCAACCAACTCCACGGCTACATATGTTGTACCACAATAACTGATCTGGTCAACAGCAATACAAACACTACAAACTCACGCAACAATTCTAGTCAACGAAGTGTGGTGTATAAGTTTTACATATACACCAACCACTGTACCGCACCACAGAAGTACCTATACATGCAATATGATCATCCAGAACAAGCTTCCTGCTGTTGACAGGTCAACTTCAACGCTCCAAAGACAATCAACCAATGTTCCTTCACAAAACATCACACACAATAGACTCTGGTTCTCTAGCCTAACGACTAGACACCCTGGGTCAAAGAATTTACGACACCGATTATGGTGTTTTAAATGACGATGTTAACAGTAAAGTCACTTCGGACTCCGAATCGTCACCTGATTATACGATCAGAAGCGATTGCCTTTTCTCGTCATGTGAGCGGTACGTACACACGGCATTAGGCTCCGGGCATCTGCCAACTCACATTTGGTAGAACGTCTGAAAAAGTCCAATCCGAAAACCATACATACATAAATTTTTGCAAAGTGGACTGGGAAGCCTTCAGAAAGTACACTGAAGGCTCCAAGATGTGTACACAAACTCGAAAACACGAGACAGTGATCACAAAGGCCTATTCGAACAAACAGGTCGAATCCCGTTGGTCCGTCCAGACTTTCCATCCGAAGCGGACAAATTAGCGGACCAACGAGACAGCTACGCACATCAAACCAACAACACTCTAACATCGGTGAATTAACGGCGCGTATCAACAAGTTGGTGAAGGGACCATAAACGATCAAAATGGAACGACTTTCTGAAATGTGACTCATTCAATGCAGGCCCCAGAAACCTATGGATGACTCTAAAGAATCTGACAAAACCACAGCCGAAATGCGACAACAATATAATCTCCTTCGACGGTATTGCCGCACCAGATCCAAAGGAATGCGCCGACTATTTCAATCGACAGTTTTCCGAACGCCCCAGTACGGTAGATCACAGCTTGCGGAAGACACTCGTGTCACATTTTCGGCAGATGACATTCTTCGATCTGTCGGAGCGACAAAAACATCAAAGTTATTGGGCCCGGACGGAATCGCTTCAGTCATGTTAAAAATGCTTGACGACAAGGATGCAGCATTTTTAGCGACTATGATCAACATATCTCTAGAACCTCATACGATTCCAGCGCTATAGAGAACCGCCCGAGAAATACCAGTCCTGAAACCCAACAAACCAGTGCCTTGTACAGACCGATTTCACTCCTACGCCGGTGAAAAAGCTTATTGAAAAGTTGGCTTCTCCAATCATCAACAAAAACGTCAGCCTGTCATGGATTCAGAGCTAACCACAGTACTGCATTGCACGTCATGCACTATACAATCAATAGAGGACTGAACCAGATGAGGCCCAGTCACCGTACTCTAATGGTGGCAGTCGACTTGTCCAAAGCGTTCGATACGATTCCTATGCTGATTAAATAAAACGTGCGCTAAGATCGAAAAGAAAAAAGAAAAGGCAACGCATTAGGGGCCTTTGGTGAAAGCTCGTGGGACAATGGTATGGAGACAATCATGACTGCGTAGCACAGCTGTCCGACTCATAATAGCCACTGGGTGCCACCTCATGAGCCTAAACAAAAACGCTAACAACGAAACCGCACAACACCATGATAACGAAACAATATATGGCCGCGTGTCATAGGGCCAACCACCCATGCGGTAATCTAATCAACATGGCCGTTCCGCCTAGACAAATTAGAAAATCGATGTCTACATACAAAGCCGAGCTGCCTCAAATAATCGATAGCACAAACGTCATATACAAGTCCTTGCTCGAAACCATTCGCACCTCGACGGTAAATGACACAATAAATGGGTATGTACCAAACAAGGTATTGGGATACCTCCCTCCACGGATAGCAGATAAGGAATCTTGGTTTCCGAGAGAAACAAGATGCACGCTGACTACATGAGTAGGATATATTACACCGTTTACAACATCTGCATAAGATGCAATAGTTCACCGCACGACACTTGGCACCTTTTTTAACTGCCAAAAGAACCCTATACAGCTGGACCTAATAGCTTGCGGCCGCAACGCTAGGCTTAAGAACTGATTAGGATAATTAGAACGAAAACAACGCTGCTACAACAACAATAACGATAGGTGTGCATTTTGGCGTCAAAGCCACGTCAATTGAATCGTCTGCGACTCGGTCCCAACAATTTCCGAATGATGGACACTATCAATATACTCATGTTCACCCATCACCCCTTGTATTTTTCCTGTGACGATCGAGAATAATAATCGGTTTTGAACGACGGTTTTGGACCAATCATATAGCTTCAGAGCCCATTCTGGACAACTTATCTGCTTCCTCGTTAACGTCAATTCTTGAATGTCCTGGCACCCATATCAGTTTTACATTGATCCTCTCTGCTAGATTGTCCAACGCTGTCTTACACTTCCAGACTAGTTTTGATTTAATTTAGAATGACTCAATCGCCTTTAATGCTTCCTAGCTATCAGAACTGCTGATCATTTGATAGATAAAGACCAGACCAGAGACCAGAGTGGTTCATTGAACGAACCCTTTCATCCTACGTTAGAATATATTAGACTTCATGTTGAAGTCCAACAGTATGCTCATCGGTCTCCGCCCGACCTACTCCGGTGTGCATGAGTAGCCCCTCAGAGTTAGACTTTTGAGCTGTATGTCTATTTCACAAGAACAGGCAATGTGGGCGGCAGTCTCTTCCTGCATACAACAGGCAAGACAGTTCTCTCAACTGCGTTCTAGTAAAGCCCAGCAGTTCATGGGCTGCAGTCTTACTAGGCCCGCTTACAAAAAACAAATCGTATGTCTGCATGCGCCAGATCCCCGCCTATGGAATGCTCGTTACTGAACCGCTTGGCGACCTCCCATTTAGTTCAGCAAGGGAGAAGCCTATGATCGGTTTACACCACACGGTGATTTTCTAGAGCCTTCTCTGGCAAGCTGGCCCGCCCTCTCATTACCCTCAATTCCCGAATTACCGGCCGCCCACAGCAGCACGACTTCCATTCGATCTGCGAGCCGATTTAGGGCGTTTCTGTATTCTTTCAGAAGCCTTGAAGTCGCCGTGCATGATTCGGGTGCCAGAAGCGCCGCCTGGCTATCTGAAATGCAGACTTTACCCATTACGCCACTAGCTCCCAGCGAGTCGCAGCAAATCCTGGTAGCAATGACTTTTGCTTGGTAAACAGTAGCTTGCTCTTGTAGGGGCACTGACATGGAGGAATCGATAAGCGGCATGTAAAACTCCTGCACCGGCTCTACCCCTCACCCTCGAACCATCGTTATAACACACAACCGCCTCAGAAGTAAGGAACAGCGATACGGGATCAAGCCAATCCTCCCTTTTTGGCACCTTCACCTTATAACCATGAGAGAACTCGTATACCCTCTGATCATAGTTAGCGACATTTAACCTGTCATTTAGCGTCGGACAGAACCTCCAGACGGTTGTATGTCCAATTTCATGCACTAAACGCTGCCACATCCCGTTAAGCTCAAGTTTTGCAGCTGCGTTAATCGCGACTGCTTTGATCTGAAGGTTCAATGGGAGTAAATCCAACAGTACCTCAAGCCGCTGTAGATGAAGATTGCATAGCGCCAGTTGCCAATGTGTTGCTCTTGACGTTAGACCCCACATTTTCCCTATGATTCTTCTACACAACAAGAGTATACCTTAGGCTTTCCTGGTAGCATACTCTAAGTGTGCCTTTCAACTGAGTTTTTGGTCAATGACTCCCAAGTAATTGACATTCTCAGTCAGTTGAATCGATTGACCTTTCATGGTAATCGCGGACATCCTCGGGACCGTTTTACGCTTGGAAATTAGTACCAGTTCTGTTTCTGCTGGGTTTCACGAAAGCCCATTAGTGTCGCACTAGCTATCGATTACTCTAAGGCTCGAGTGGTCAGTTCGCCCACTGTGGACTCGCAAATACCACTGATCACTAACGCGATATCATCGGCATATGCTTGAGCGTAAAAACCGGCCCTGTTCAGTCTCACCAGAAGACTGTCCCCTATAAGGCACCACAGCAAAGGTGAAAGTACCCCATCCAGCGGGCACCCTTGATCCACATAGACAGTCGTTTAGCATTTACCTACCATTGCAGCGATCTGCCGATTTCTCAACATCGCCACAATCCAGCCTGTAAAAACTAAATCAATGCGGTGCTTCGCAGCGGCACTAGTTATCGCTTCAGTAGAGGTATTATCGAAGGCCCCCTTGGTGTTAATGAACGTCCCAATAGCCACCTCCTTGGCAACGAGGGCCTCTCTAGCCTAGTTGGTCTGTGGAGTGTTAGAGTTTACGGATTCTCAATACTTTCTCAGTTCTTCGTACCCCGCAACTGAACTCCAACTCCCCTTCATACATTGACGACTACCTCCTTCAATTTGGAAGACTCGCCACATCTCTGCATCAGGTTCTTCTCAGTTTTAAAAACAATGACTATCAGCAGTAGTCTTTCACACATGCTGTTTCATCTTGACTTGGTATTTGGGAGTGTATTTACTGAGGATTGTAAAATAGTTACCTCACTTTCCGTGCAGATCTTAAGAATGCGCATAACCAAATCAAAGACCTAAAACCTCAAACACCTAAAAACGACTGTGTTCAGCAATTTTTTCCTCATTATCGACTTTAATTCTTATTCACGCGCCTAAATTTTTTTCGGGTACAAAAAAAGGCGTGGTCAGATTTATGCTGATTTCTGGTCGATTTACGGTCACTTCCGGTCTATTTCGGTCAGTTTCGGTCGATTCTGATTACTTCCGGCCGACTTCCGGTCATTTGCCGGTATGTTCCTGTTCATTCTTGTCCCTTCCGCTCACTTATTCCGATTCATTTTCGGTCATTATCGTACGATTTCTAGTCCCTTCTGCTCACTTACGGTTCATTTTCGGTCACTTGCGGTCGGCTTACGGTCACTTTCGGTCTCTTTCCAATCACTTTTGGATGATTTGCGGTCCCTTCCGGCCGACTTCCAGTTGATTTCCGATCACTTCCGGTTTATTTTCGGTCACTTTCGGTCAATTTACGGTCATGGCCGGTCTATTTCTGGCCACCTCCGGATAATTTCAGTCTGATCGATTTCTAATCACTTTTGGTCGTTTTCCATTCATTTTCGGTTATTTTGCGCTTGTTTCCGGATTTTGTTCCATTAAAGTTGAGATCAATTTCTAAATCTTTGAGCATTTTATTTGAGTTAAGTTGCTCTTATTTCGGTAAACCTGGACAGTTACAGTTATATCGTTTGTCTATTTTGTGTCTGATCACTTTCGTGATCGTTTATTTGGTATAACTTTACTTTCAAATGTTTCCTGACCGTTTCCTATTTTGCTGCTTCTTTCTGCTCTGAGAATTCCATCACGTACCACCCTCTGTTCTGCATGCGTTTACTAACCTACCCCTTGCTTTTATATACACAATCGGTTTTCAATTTTCATTGTAAATGTTTATTCCAACGAACCGTTGAACTGCGCACTATGTCAATGTTTGCCTAGCAACCATACTGCTTGACCCAACACACTTTAGTTTATAAAACATTCTTTATCCACCTTTCAGAGGTATCTTTTTACATTTTATCATGGAATATTATGATGAAGTTGTTGAAATCAAACAGAAATCTGATATTGAAAAAAACAACGAAGCTGGCATATTGAAAATACCAGACGATGATGATATATCAATATCATCGGCAGCGAAACAACCATCTGAGGTACGGTTTTATATTGTCTTTACATTATCAAATCAATACCAAATAACATATAAAATTCCAAAAAATTACTCATTTTGTAAACGTATGCAGAAAAAACGGTCATCGGCTCAACGGCCTTCGAGTTCGATTGCACGCAAACGACCACCGTTAATGCCCGAAAGCATCGGTGGATCGGATTCAGACAGCAGTGAATCCGAACACCATGAGAACAAAGCGTTTGTAACCGATCACAAAGAATGGGCAAACCTAAATGTTTCCAGCGAAATTAAGGAAATCTTTCAATACATCCTTAGGTTAGAATCTTCTTACAGCATATGCGTAACATATGCACATCCCGCACTATCATAATTTTTTTTTATAGATATTCTCCGCCAAAAATCGAAATCGATTACAATCTGCAACCATTCATACCTGACTATATACCGGCCGTTGGTGACATCGATGCATTCTTGAAAGTGATGCCACCGCGACCGTTAACCGATAAACGAAACATCACCGAACTAATCGATAGACTTGGCCTGGAAATTCTCGACGAACCAAGTGGCCAACAAAGCGAACCGGCTCTGTTGCACATGAAATTGCGATCGGTATCGACGCAACCACGAACGCCAGGCCCACCACCGTCCGTCTCGAAATCGTTTAAAGACATTGAAAAATGGATTGCCGAAGTGCAAATGCTAAATGTGAATCAACCGTTTCCAATGGTGTTGCACAATAGGCCACTACAAGAGATCGATACGCTGATGACCGAATGGCCAGCGGAAATGGAGCGAACGCTGAACAGTTTAGGATTTCCAGGTGCATCGTTGAATTGTTCGCTTACATTTTATATTGAGTTGATATGTTCGTTGTTGGACATAACGATACCGACGAAACGGTCACAGGCCGATTATATATTGGCATTGCATACGCTGTTCAATTTGTATTTGGCTGTTAAGAGTTCGGTGAATTGAATTAAAGGAGGTTTTGTGTTCGTGTTGTTGTTTTGTTGATTTTCTGAGTATAACGTAGTTGCGTCTCGTATCAGAAGTAGCCATGCATTAAAGCAGCCAAATAAAATACTACAGTCAAGTAAGTGGAATTGGCATTGCAAGGGATGTCTTTATACTCTAATGTGTCGACGAGTTCTCGCTGACATGGCTGAAAGACGCTGTTAGGGTGATAGGATCCACTGCTGATGTGATAGGGCTATCAGTTATACCGGCTACCGATCTCCCTAAACTTTTCACGGCCAAAATCTTTGTGCCTGAGGTCATAGACACGGAGACATTTGACACCAGAACTGACTGACAAAGTTCACAACTGGCTATAGGAAGATTGAAGGTGCTACATAGGGCAGAGTGTGCATCGAAGTGTAAACCTTCGGGCACACTCTTTATCTTATCACCGGCATTGTTTAGCAGTGCTGACCTGACGGTGTTGCAAGTTGTACACAGGTATAGATAGTATGTGGTTGGTCTCGCTGTACCTCAAAAACAGCGATCCACCAGAGTTATAGTAGAAAACCTATATAGTTAATCACAATATTAAACTGATAATGGGCAGGCGCGAGAGATAAATCCAACACCTATTCCTCTAATATTTGTCCAGTCAGGGTGTCCAGCCCCTGCTGTCTGACTTTGTCTAGAGTCACCGTCTCCAGCTCTTTCTCCGTTTCTCACTTATGCTTCTGCCGGTGGTGGTGAACTCGAGTATTGCCAAATCTGTAAGACAGAGTTTCCTGCTTCGAATATGGCGTCTTTCGATCCCTGGTCGATGCCCACCGTCAGAAGCTGACCACTGCCCTCAGCTCTGGCGTGGATGACTTTCCATCGCGCGGTGTGTAGTCCTCCGTTCTGTGCTTCAATCAGCGCTACCAGCACCTCTGGATCTCGTTCCGCACATTTCGGTAATCTTGTGCGGGGCCGGTATGTCATCTGCCATTCTCGTTTAAGTTGTACTCCCTTGCACGATGACAGGGATGGCACCACTCTTCTCATCCGGGCTGCGGGTACTTCGCTTTCTCAGTCTGTTGCTATAAAGTCAAATTTAAAGTGTATTCCTTTAAACTTCACCCATATGTCCCATCCTTTAAGGAGTTCGTCCATCGAAATCGCTACTGCCGTCTTCACGACTTTCGCATAGTTGCTGCTCGACCCTGCTTTCGCATTGTACGTGGTTTACGTTCTTTGGCTCGATTTTTGCTCTTGCGGTGATTCTCGGCTTCTCTTGTTTTCCGTCTCAGTCGTGGTAACATCGCTCACTTCCTTTCGCTTCTTTTCTTCCGGCATTCTTCTTACTTGTTTTAGTTCTAGGCCCTCCGATTAGAACCGTAGATACCACTTTACTCTCGATCCACTGAGTCCTCTTCTCAGTGGGTCATATCTCCACCAGGAAGAGTTGGAATTTTACTTCCCATATTGGTCTGATTTGTTGTTTCCAATGTGGTTTTTGTTCTAGCCATTGATACAGCAGCCTTAGTCACTGGTGCTTCTTTATCGTCCTTTTGGCTCAGTAAATCATACTAAGGTAGTGCTAGTGGCTTTGCTAGTCCTTGGCAACTGGAGATGTCTCCGGAAGCTTCGCTGCTCAGTGCTTTCCGACTTCGCTGCTCAGTGCTTTCTCTCTTTTTTTTTCTTCGCTTACTGTATTCGCCGTCAGAGTCGCCTCGGATGTCATGCTCCAGTCGATCGGACAGTTGGGATGCGGTGAGATCCCGCGATAGTTTCGTCATTTGTTGTCCTTGTTGCTTTTGCTGTTTGTCTGTCATCTTTATTCCCACGAGTAGCTAGGGAAAAGGTCCACCAGACCAGAGCCCCGCATGGCCTGGTAAGGCCTCAATACTTCACGATGCGGCCCGTTGTCGTAAAGAAGCTCGTTAACTGGCTGGCTTTACTCCCGGTCTTTCAGTTCTTCAGAACGGTTTAAAGCGCAAGCGCTGCTCACATTTAGTACACTGTACTAAACCATCTTGAATATTGGGTTGGGGAGGGGGTTTTATGAGGAATGTTGCCTCATACTTCTTTAAGTTAACTAATAAGAAATAATAATTTAATAACCAAAATAATGAGAAGCAGATGATAGAAATATTAAGTCATGTTTTATTATAAATGTAAATAACAATGTACACAGAGAGTACAGAAGAACTTTAATAAAAAAGGCTGCCAATTGGACGCGGCACTTCCATATACAGTATATCTCGTTTATATACTACATCCATTAAAAT
>JANTEX010254030.1:0-12337 GCA_024741295.1 Macrocera vittata | reverse complement strand
TCTGGTAACCCGGCTATGCCGTTTGGAATAATAAGATGTCCTAGAAATCGAACTACAGAACTTCCGAAATTTCATTCAATGCATTGATTGTGAGTCCGTGTTCACGTAATCGCTGAAAAATAATGCTGACATGATGTCTGAGTACGTCGATGTTTTTCAAAAAAATGATCATATCACCGATCGACGCAAACACGAGGTTAAGATCTCGAAAAAATGCATGCGTATGTCGTGGCATTTTTTGCGCTGCATTACGCCAAACGGCAAAAACTAAATATCAAATAATCCGAATGTTGTGGTCATCGCTGTTTTTGGTACATCACATTCTTCGATAAAGATCGGTTAAAATGCTCATTGCGAATCTATGATCGAAAAAACTGTTTTGCCATTGTTGCATCTAAATCAACCATCATCTAATCACACACAATCATTAACACACAGGCACACATTTATTATATTCAATCTAATTACACACACTTTCATTATCAAGCGGTATCAATCTTATCGGTCATCTCATCTCTCTATTTTATAATTACATTCAGTCACCTTAATAAATCTAAGCATACAGTCCACTTTACAAAACCGTGTCGGCTTATATTAATTTTAAAGGAATTTTTAATTGCTCCTCTTGCGCCGATTATCGGCCGCAACACATGCTTTCTTTTAAAAAACTACATTTACAAAATATCTTTTACAAACACTCATTATTATTAATAAACCTACTTTACAACATCTTTTTTACGGGACCGTCATTAAAACCCTTTTTTACTAAGACGCTTATAAAATAAAGTTTTTTAGACTCTATTACACTGACAAACCCTATTTTGCGAAACCTTCACTTACAAATTTTGCTTTACAAACCATATTTTATAAACTTTCTTTTTAAAATCTCTATTTTAGGAAGCACTCTTTTAAGAACCTACCTTTACAAACTCTCCTCTAGAGCATCTCAAATCTCTTTCTTTTACAATCAGAGAGAACTTTGTAAAGAAGGGTTAGAAAAGAAGGTCTGCAAACGAAAGAATTTCTCAATTTACAAATCTTTAAAAAATAGTTCACTAATGATGCCGTTTTACAAACATTTTAAAACCATTTTTTACAAATATTACTTTTTGAAATACGTTTTTAACAAAACCTTTTTTTACAAGGCCTCTATTAAACCTTCTCTTTAAACTTTTTTTTAATTATTTTTTTATAGTCACAAATATCCCTCAAGCTCCCTGTAAAAGCCTTATTTTACCATTCGTCTTCAACTTATCGTGTTGTATCCTTTTTTTAAAACTAAACTGTCAAAATCGTCTTTTTAAAATTTCTCTAACTTACCCACTTTTAAAACTAAACTAACCAGCTAAAAATGTGCTTTTACGTTTTACAAAATATTGGGTCCAGTAGCGTACCGAGAAATTTTCTGAGGGTAGTTTTGCATGCTATATGAATATGCTATAATTTTTTCGAGTTTTTTTACTACATTATATGGCAATAATCGTCGAATCAATTACTTATGGGTCAGCGTAAATGCCATTGCTGAGTGTGTTAAGTAGATAATTTCGAAAAGAGCCTGCGGTTATTGAAAGCCTCGTATACAGAGACTGGAACTAAATCAAAATTGATTCAACACTGAATCTAGCAGTGCTGTACATAGACTCACAAATCAACAAGCATCTCAGCATACCTGACAACCTGTACCAAACAAATACTTACGTGTATGGTCCACTTTCAGTGATCTCGCCTGAATTCATTACATGAATTGTGTCAACTTGGGGCAAATACGAAATTCCATGCGTCACCAACAGTCTAGTTTTTCCGGCCATCATACCGTTCGGTCCAATAACTTTATCGAAAATATGTTTACCAACATGCGAATCAACGGCACTCAATGGATCATCCAACAGATACATATCGGCTCGACTGTATACTGCTCTAGCCAAAGATATTCGCTGTTTTTGTCCTCCCGATAAATTTATTCCCTTTTCTCCGATTTCCGTTTGATCACCAGCTGGTAACATTTTTAAGTCGGGTAAAAGTGCACAGGCTTCAACGACACGATTATAAAATTCTTCTTCAAACCGTTGGCCAAACAAAATATTTTGCTAAAAAGTAGTAGAAAATATTTGTCTTACTATGAATATGTCTCAGTTAAAAGGAAATCTTACCTTCAGAGTAGCATTTAGCATCCAAGCTTGCTGCGGAACATAAGCTATGGAACCATAGGTATTCACGCTTCCTGTCAACTTTTCCGTATCTCCTAATAACGACGAAACTAAGGTACTCTTACCAGAGCCCACCGTTCCAACCACAGCGGCCAGACTCTGTTGCGGAACCGTTAGATTGACGTTCTTTAGAAATACATCCGAGTCACCGCCCCACGAAAATGAGCCGTCCTTTATTGCAATAGCATTTTCTGCAAACATTGTTATGCTCAGAATAACTCACATGTGAGATACCCTAAAATCCATCTTACCATCCTTGTGATGCGTGATGCTGGTCTGATCCAATTCTTCGCCGTTCAAGAAATTATTTATACGCGTAATGGCCACCCAACATTGTGTTGCAATTGCAACCGACATCGGAATCAATATTAACGGCATTCGTAGAATATTAAACAGAGTCAACGAAACGAAAGCTATATTCGCGTCCAGAACATTGCCTTCGATCAAAACAAAAGTGGCGTACGACAATAACGTTACCATAAATGGTGTTATATTCCAAATAATAAATGTGACCGCATTGAAATAGGCCACCTTCCGTATAATATCCAGCTCTTCCTTTCTAACCTCTTGTACGTAACCTTCAAAGCTAGGCTCCCACCCATACAATTTCAAAACTTTAATGCCATTCAATAGTTCGTTCATCATTTTCACTCGATTGTCCTTCTTCTTCATCTGGATCATTTGCAGTGTTCGCAGCTTGGTCACAACGTACGCATTTAGCGGTAACAACAAAATCATAGCCGCCAAACCCGACAACACGGCAACACCCAGAATTTGCCACAAAAAGTAAATGGACAATATAATGACCAACGGTCCGGCCCACAGCAAATGTAAGTATTGCGTGACCTCAAAAAATCGTTGAGCATCGACGGCCATCAGGTTAACAATTTCACCGACAGTCGCCTCCCTTTTGGCGGTGCTTGACATTACCAGAGCCTTCCGATAAATGGTCGTTATGAGAACACTTTTAATTCGTATGCCCACCAGATATGTTTTGTGTAGAAATTGACCGCCCAACAGTGCATTTAGTACTGCAACGGCACACATTATGACCATAAAGAAAAATCCCTGCCACATTGGCGACGATTCCAATGCCGTGAATGTTATCAAAGCGCTACAAAACAGAAATGTAACTGTTTCGGTCACTACTGTCACATCATTGTAAACTGCACACAAATTACCTCAACAAAAATGGCGAGGCAAAACTCAGCAGATCCATAATGAGTTTGATAAGGCCAGCCAACGCAAAAGGTGCACCAAACGTTTTGAACATTGCCGGTAAAATCGAACCCTGAAAATAACATATTCTTAGGCCATTCGTCAAAAGCAAAACTCAATCGAAAAATCATGTACATTTGTCCGTTTTGTCATCGGCACTTTGTCGCCATTTTTCTGTCGCTTTTTCTGAATTTTTCTCTGTCCTTTCTCAATGCTTTCCTTCCAATAATGGTCGAATGTCGGCAACAATTCTATCGTTCTGTCTTCGGGATTTAAATCGTAAACATCATCGGTTGTCAATGGATTCCGGTAGCCATACCATGCCATCGGATCGAACCACAGGTAGAATATCTTGTTGATGAAACTGGCCTTGACCTCAGGACACGGTTTCGAACGTGTCTCATTTGCAAACGTGCTGTATGTCGAAATTGTTGGCGCTTTATCGGCAAAGCAATGACTTAACATTTGCAGCACCACCAGTGGAAAGTATAGCATGTACACGATAAATCGATACTCTTTCCAGTCGTCGGCTAATTCGTTTGGATCGGTATTGCGGCCGTACAGTACAATTTCGGTGCGAAATTGTGGTATTGCTAAGATAAAGAGGAATGTCCAGAATTGGAATAGTAGACCTGATGACATTATGCCACGTTTGCGATGCATCAGTCCGAGTACGGCAGCAAAAATCTAAAGACGACCATTTTTTTTTTACTTTTAAGAATTTATGCTGAATTTTGTATTTTCGACGAAACCTACGAAAGTTAACAGTTTGATGACCGGTGTCAATATGTGAACATCATGAATGCCAGGTGAACCTTTGGAATTGACTGCGTATATCAGATCGGATATGCTTAAGACAACCAAAATGGATGATGTGAGCGAGCGGGTTATGTTCAAGAAGCCCCATGGTATGTCAGCGTAACGGCTTTTTTTGATGTAGTACAGTTCTAGTGGAGTGAAGAGAATCAGGAAGAAACACGGTGCCCATATGAGGGCCGTCTGCTCGAAACAGGGTGTAAAGTACGGATCGTCGGTGTTCCATGTTAAGTCAAAATCCTGTTATGCGAATGAAAATCAAAAAATTAGTTTTAAAGCATAATTTAGTTAAATGATAGTTTGATACTCTATAAGTGCTAAAGCGTCCCAAGAAACAATATGGCAAAATAAAAGGTTTAAGTGATCGGGAAATGACTGGAAGTTAAACGGATATGACTGAAACTGACAGAGAAATGACTGGAAATGAGCAAAAATTGTAAAAGTTATTGGAAAATGACTGAAAGTTATCGAAAATCGACTGGAAGTGAATGAAAAATCAAGTAATTTTCCAGTCACATCTAGACATTTTTGGTTCACTTTCAGTTATTTTTAGTCTATTTCCGGTCAGTTCTAGTCAATTTCGGATAACTTGCAGTGACTTTTGAAGCAATTTTTGGTCATTTCTAGTCATCATCGCATCACTTCCAGTCATTTTCGGATCAATTCCAGTAATTTTCGGGTCACTTTTAAATATTTTCGGATCATATTCAGTTATTTTCAGTCACTTCCAGTAATTTTTTGCTCATTCCATTTCCAATTTATTTTAATCGTTTCTCCGCCACTGTATTCATTTCGTTTCCACTCGTGCACTTTCATACTTACAGTAGCTTTTCTGTCAGTTTTCGTAGATACCTTCTAACTTGTCATATATTGAGGAGTATACACACACGAGTTAATGTCGCAACCGCACAAGTGTCGTACACGCATAAATGCTGCCCTATGTGGTGCGGCCAACCGTTGACCGGGAAACATTTCAAATTTCCGCAGAACTCGCTTATTCTAGGAAGTGGTTTATACGGAATAATTTTGGATCAAAAATTGAGCTGGACAATTCACTTGGAGACTACTAAAGCAATTCATTAGTGCCGCAAAGAGCTTATTGGATCTATAGTATGAAGCCATCCTAACAGTCAAAGTTTCTTTGACTCAATTTCAAAGAATTATATGCATGAGGATCTCAGGCTCCATGGAAACTACTTTGTTTGCAGCTACGGACAAGATTCTTTCTACTTTAATAAACAATCGGCGTTAGTGTTAGGCACAAGAACCTGATTTATCATTGCCAACAGACAAAATGTTAGATCTACTAGATTTAGAAACGAAATTCAAAGATAAAGTTCTTAATAGAGAAAATTGGCTTGAGAAGAACCTCTACGCTGGAAATTGACATGTCCACTTAACGTAGGGGAAAAAAGCGGGAAATTTAGCGGAATGGACATCGTTTCGATATCTTTTCACTTCTCTTATTCATGAGAACGCTTCGTTCAGTGACGTTCAGCGCCTGCACTATTTAAAACGAATTTGTCCGGTGAAGCCGAGGCTATGCTACGTCTCGTAACAACTGATGCGGCTAATTTTTATAGTGCCTTTGAAACTTTATGTAACCGCTCTAAAATACTCGATTAATAGTGACAATGAAATTTAAACAGTTGATGACTTTTCCTACAGTAGCTAGCTAAAGTTCTTCGTCTATAAAACGGATATTAGATGGAACCGTTGAAGTCATCCAGGCACTGAAAAATCTCGGCCGTCCATTTGAAACGTGGGACGACTGAACAATTTTCGTTACTACACCGAAACTTGATGCAGTGTCACGCAAAGAGTGAGAGATTTCTTTGGAACCAACAAAAGACCTTCCAAAATTAAAGGAACTTCAAGGATTCGTAGAAAAACGAATTTGTGTCCTTGAGGCTATTGATATGTCACATCGCAAGGCTCGAAATCCGAGATAAATCTTATACAAAATCTCATGTAGTTAAAACCGAAACTAGGAGGAAGTGCAGTCTTTGACAACCATTCGTTGTCATAAATGCGATTTGGCTCACCACTCATTGCTACATTTGGTGGAGTCAACATCAGCAACGGATGGAACTTATTCGTGCCCGATTTCGAACAACAGATCATCTGAAAACTACCATGCTTCCAGGTCAAGTTTGTTAACAAGCAATGTGGTTCAACGAAAATCATGTTGTTGGGAAACGCCCAGGTCGCTGCAGTCGGACCTTGGGGAACGGCAACACTACGAGTTTTAATTGATCAGAAGGAACGAAAGACGCTTTGTCAGAATTGACGATATAGGTTATTTAGATATGGTATTGTCTCACTCAATTTGTCGTCTAAAACCAATCCCAAATTCTCGATTATGGTGGATGCTTTCGTTGTATCAAAACTAACAGCCGTAACGCCGACTTTTCCGGTCCACTTTGATAATTGGTGAAATTTAAACAATATAAATCTTGCCGATTTACAGTACCAAAAGCCAGGCAAACTCGGCATGATAATTGGCGCAGATATGTTACGGTATGATCTTGATAAATGGGATTCGAAAAGGTCGGTCGAATCAACCGATTGCGATTACACTCGTTTTGGTTGGATCTTGTCAGGCCTCGTTGAAAAAATACTGTGCCAAGTGTAAACGTTAACCAGGTCGAATGATCGAAAATCGAGAAATTTCCGACCAACTGCGACCCTTTTGGGAGCTCGAAGAAATTGTTGATTCTCCGATCTTAGCGAAAAACGAAAAACATTTTGAAGACATTCTTCAACGGTGCGTGATTCAACTGCGCGATTCGTCGTTTGCCTGCAAATGAAGCCGAACAGCGAACTAGGTGGGTCACGAAACATTGCAGAAATCCAGTTAGCGAGCCTGGAAACATGTTTGGCGAATGATCCGGCCCTATACGGCAACAGTATTCAAAGTTTCTGGCCGAATATAAATCGCTTAGTCATATGGAATCGGTCTGTAGAAGTGAGCACAAAGCTCCAGCATACTATCTGCGGCGCCATGGTGTAGTTTTTAATGCGTCTCTAGCAACGAGCAACGGTAGATCGTAGAACGTTAACCTCTTTGTAGGACCAAAGTTGCAGCAAGATTTACCTTCGATCATCCTCCGGTAGCGTCTCGTAATTCTGTTTAAAAACCGTAACGTATGGTACGGCATGCGCACCGTATCTGGCTATATGAACGCTGCTCCAATTGGCACAAGACAAAAAAGCTAAGTATCAGGTGCCAGTTCAGTAGATGAAGCTCTTGAGTTGCACATTGGGTATTGGTTGGGATGACGATCTGCTACCAGAAATTAAGCAAAGAATGGCAACATTATCGTGATTGTTTGTTTAAATGAGTTGTCAAAAATTCATAATGATCCATGTAGCCGATTCTATTCGCGTTATTGATGAATGCGGGAATGTGCAGGTAACGCAATTGGCGGCTAAGTCGAAGGTCGCTCCGGTTAAAGCCGTCTCTTTGCCACGTTTGGAATTGTGTGGTGCGGCAACTATATGCGTGGACGGATTCTACAATTGTACTTAATATGAAAAGATCGGCGCACTTGGAAGACATTTGTGTGCAATAGGGTGGCAATGATTCAATCGCATCTGAACCCTAAATTTATTCAAAGTCATCTAAACCAAGATCGACTTTCGGAAGGCATCAGATATAGGCCTCGCTGAAAGTTTTTGAATCAAATGTGCGCAACGCGAAATATTTGCAGATGATTTAGACAATCTGCAAACATACGGACAATTATTAGCCAACAGTAAGTTGCGGAGTTTGAACCTATTCATTGAATATAATAGATTAGGCGTTTGGCTACGTCACACATTACTGCCACACGATATATAACATCCTGTATTGTTACAAAAATCATCACATCTCACTCAGTTAATCATCGATCAGGCAAATCTTAACACGCAACTTGGTGGTGTCGATTTAACGAGAAGATATATTCGACAAAAGTTCTGGATCCCTAATTGTCGCGGCCAGATGAGAGCAAAACTTCGTGATTGTGTAACGTGTTTTAAAACCCGAGCATCAACATCAAAGCAGTTGATGGGTATCTAACATGAACTGCAAGTTACTTCGAGCCGGCCGTTACTTCATCGTATCGATTATGCCGGCTTGTTCGCACGGCCAAAGGTCGTGGACACAAGGCTCATAAAGGATGGATTGTCTTGTTCGTGTGTTTATCGACATTAGCTGTTCATATTGAGCTGGTGAACGATTAAACAGCTGACACGTTCATTGCTGCCTTTCAACGTTTTGCGAGTCAACGAGGTATGAGCAGGGATATCTATAGTAATTTAGGCAGCAATTTTGTCGGCGTCAGTGTCAAACTCAAGGCAGACAACATGCAAGTCGAGCGCTTAAATCAACAGGATATAGCGAAAATCTTTGCTGATCAATCGATCAATTGGTATTTCAGCGCTACATGTTGGTGTTCTGTGGGTGGCTAACGTAAAGTCTACCAAAGCGCACTTAAAAAAGGTCATCGGCCTCACCACGCTAACTGGTGAAGAAATGACAACAGCATAAGTGCAAGTTGAGGCAGCGATGAACTCCCGGCCACTTTATACTATGTCATGCGATCCAAACGACGACGTTGACATTTTGACACCAGGTCATTTTCTAATTGGTGGACTCCTGCTGTCGCTGCCTGAACCGAATCGTTTGAATGAGAAACAATATCAGATCAACAACATTTTAGGCATCGATGGTCGTCGGACTACTTAAAAAAGTTGGCAGCAAAGATCAAAATGGTTTAAGGTTCAACCGTGCATAAAGAAAGGAGCCTTAGTTCTCATTAAAGATGAACGTCTACCATAATTGCAATGGCCGCTGGGCGGTATCGTTAAAGTACATCCTGGTCCTGATGGTTTGATTTGGGTCGTATCCGTAATGTAGAAAGACATATAGTGCCAATGGATTCAGCGTCTTTCTGGAACCGCCATTGATCATGGCGGGCGGTAACACATAGGTATTAATTCACTTATATTCTCTTAATCAATACTAGTGTTGTAGCATATTTCGTTCCAGCGTAACAGGGCCAACTGTATGTTTTAGAAAATTCAGCATCCACCCTATTTAGAAAAATGTAACTACATACAACACAACAAAATAATACAAAATACTTATTGTACCAGAAGTGGACCATATATGTATATATAAGTTATTACGTTGTTTTATATTCAATTATAACTTATTTTTTCTTACAAAGTCAGTTCTCTGTACGAACACTTATAACAGACGAAACCTACGTATAACCATTTCGAATTCCGGTGTATGTTATGTATATTTAAATTTAAATATACAGTCAACTTACATATCTATCGAAACGGAGTTTTATTTCTAAACGGCTGAGTTTCAAGAAAACAGTGTCTGTCGATTTAATTCAATTTTGATCAGTAATGAGCTCTTCAAATCCTAATAAACGTCATCTGTTTAACCAAACTGAATCAGGAGACTTGACTCACGTTTTCATTGATATTTCTTACGATTTTCTGATTTATTAAAAAATGTCAGAGTCCATATCATGTCGTAACTTTGATCGTATATATACAAATTTACTTCTTGACAAAACGGTATGTCTTGGGAATCAGAGTTAGCCACATCAAATGTCATGCTCCAAAATGGTCAGTACAAATTAGAAGAATGTCGTTTATCCTCTAAACCGTCATGCTCCAGTTCGTAGTTCCCGAAACGCTCCATTAATTCCATTCCAGTCCATGCTTTAATGCGACTGTAAAAAAAAAAGCCTTTCTGGAAAGGGATTTGTTTTTCCGCCAATATAGATGAATTGGGTCAGATAATGATTGAAGACTCTATAGGATTTCCAGAAACCATGCAAATAACAGAGACGCAAAAGTTTACTATTTTCGTCCTAAACTTCTGAACGAATCTTTGAAAAATCTCTGGCGCAATTTGAGATATCTGAGGCTTATATCGACCAACCAAACATTTCCTTTTTTTTACAGTTGATGGTTCTGGCAGATACCCAGCAAACATTAATTTAAATTGCCCTGTGGTTCCACAGACCGGAATACCATCACCTGACGCTTTACAAGTTAGTTAGTCTAGTTCTAGTTTTTTGCTTTTCCATGTGTCACTAATATTGATAATAAAGAAGCATTTAATGTAGTTAACTCCGATGCAATAGTATTGCATGATTTTCTAATAAAATTTGTAAAGATTCCCCTTCCACTCTACCGACTCAATGGAGTAGTGGTTAACGCTCCTAACTTGTGAGCGGTAGGTCTTGAGTTCGATACCAACCCACCCGTGGTTGAAAAAAATGTTCGAAATATATACGCATATGTGCTCAGCAGATGTATGCAATCAAGCCAGAGTATCTATATACATCTATACGGGTCGGATAAATGTGTATACAGAGCGTGGAGTTGGGTGTGTTGAGATATGCATGACCATATGTAAAATTGGAATTACATTACACAACCGAACTCAAGACCGGTTGTTTCGGATACCACCTTAAAAATTGTAGGTCCTATGGTATCAATGGTATAATTTGTGGTAACAAAACGCCCAAAAGGCTAATTTATAATTTATGTAGTATTTCATCGGCAATACCGAAAATAAACGAAACCATTAGAAGAAACCTAAACAATAAAAATGGGCCTAATTTAGATTTTGGTGATATACCTAATCTCTATAGAGAGCAGTGACCAAATCTCATATGTCCGCACCATTAGCAATATTGGTCTCTTAATGAACTCCAAACTTGATTGGACTGACCATGCACACTATACGTCTCGGCACAAATACATGCTCGTCTTTGGCTTCATTGGTCGATCGCGCCTACAAAAACCAGATGTACTCTATTCAAATCATTATTATTACCGGTATGCACATTTAGCTGATATTTTAATAGGGTAAATGTATTAAATAGAGTTGATAGCACAAATTAAATACATCGTTTAACCGAAGCCGAAATCTAAGTTTGTTTTATTTTCGATCGTTTTCACACAATTAAATAGGTGAAATATAATTGAAAATCTGAATTAAGTATACCGGGTTCGGATTCGAAGCCGACTAGGGGCAATGTTAAACATTTATTAAAAAATATTTGAAACTTGAAAATTAGTTGAACTAGAACGCGAATCAAGTAATTTTTTGTGAAGTTCAAATATCTGATCACGGAAAAATAGATTCTGAAAATCTACGAAGTTGTATCTAAGATCTAAGTTTGTTTTATCTTTAATCGCTTTACTCCAACGGAATTGGTAAAATAGAGTTATCAATTTGCATAGCTTCGCATTTGCTTTTAGTTTACAGTTTAACAATATACCGCTCTTTATTTTCAGTGAACACATTTCTAAAAAACAGTTTTTATAAAAAAAATTATACAGGGTGTTTTACGTAAAATTGTGGAAGTAAAAAGCTATTACTCAGAGTTGCGCAGGGATACATTATTCAAGTTATATGCGTCAGATGGTTATAAAGTCCACATTTTACAAAAACTTTTTTTTTCTTACCGGGTGCTTCAGAGAACTGTACAGCAAAGATTCTTATATGAAACACATGCAAAATTTTAACTCTTCTCGCTCTGCATACGAATACAGCGTCAATTTTTCTGACCGCTTACATTCATGTTTTCAATCAATTTTGAAGGGGGTAACTTTAAAGTAACATTCTCTTCCCTCTTATATCCGCCAATGCCCCCTAAGCCTGAAATGACGCCACTGAGTCTATGGAATATTATTTTTTTGCATTGTCGATAAACAAAACGACTAAAGTCACTATTTTATATTAATTGCACAGATTAATTTGAAGACTGCCCTATAAGTTTAATTCATATCAACTTGTTGAGGAAACGTTTTTTAATAAAAATCAATGATTATGCGACTACGCAAAAATACTATTCCTTTGGCCCAGTGGCGTCATTTCAGATTTTTCTCAGGAGAGCATTGGCGGACATTAGGGGAAAGAGAATATCACTTTAAAGTTTCCTTCTTTTTAAAATTAACCGAAAACGTCAGTGTAAGCGGTCAGAAAAATTGTCACCATATTCGTATGCAGAGCGAGAATGAGTTGAAATTTTCGGAAGTCTGAAAGAATATCATTATTATTTTAAACGATATTT
>JANTEX010253919.1:0-12343 GCA_024741295.1 Macrocera vittata | reverse complement strand
TAAATTATGAAGTTCTGTATGTAATGTATACATAGATCGATATACCGTCACAGTAAAGTAAAAAACAATCTGATAGAGGATTAATGAATTGAGTTGCCGCTTACCGGGAAAAATTCGTTTTAAACCTCAATTAATTAATGTTGAGTTAGTGTATTGTATATAGTATATATATGTATAGCATGGATGTTGAATTAAAGTTATATGTATACATAATGATTCGATATCATGGGGATATTGTGTATTTTGACGATGTAGCAGACTAACGTGTAATATGCATATATAATTGTTTAGTAGAGACATTTCATCGAACGACATTTTCCGAACTATAGTTATTATATAGTTATAGTCATAGGGATAATATAACAATTTTTTTCATTAAATAATATTGATTATCTGAAAAAATATCATATAGCTTTCAAAATAATTTATAATAATGTTCAAACCCAATTCCTTTGATTTCCTTAAACTGCTGTTATTAATTTCCATTTAAATTAAGTAAAAAATTTGTATGTCCGATTTATTTAAATCATAAATTGTTATTGATGTGTCGCTTTAATTTACAGACAAAATTCAGCACAACATGTGATTTTTGCTCACGTATAGAAATATTATTATAATTCCATACTCGTACAAAACATTGGAAAAAAAAAATAAAGGAAATTGATGAATAATTACATTAGCACGGTACATTATTTATTTTTATCGAAAAAAAAATATTAATAATAAAACGAAATTGGGAAACCTTGCTAATGATAATATATGTGGACCATTTTTATCCACCCACACACCGAATTTGCAGTAATTACATGTTCACAACAACAAAAAATGTTGTCTTTGTTTTGATAAATGCACAACGTGGGAATCGGCGTTTGTGAAATTAAATTATATTTATTATTTGATTTCAATTAAAAATTGCAAAGTCTTTAACAAATAAATTTATATAAATAATGTGATAGGTATTTGGTATACCCCTCCCATGTGAATAATACAGACAAAAAAATTGCTATTATTTACAGTGAATGTACCCTGGTTGCTACGCGAATTTCAACCTATTATATATCGTAAATTGCACCATGGATAATTGAATAAAATAATAATTTTCCGATTTTTATATTCCATTCTCGATAAAATAATGTGACTAAATTTTATTATTTACAATTTTACATATATATGAAAATAGAAATGGACTCACAAATTGTATTGTATAGGATGTTCATTGTCCATGTCCTTCTCCGAAAAGTTATCACCATAATGGATGTATCTATAAACGAAAAAATACTCAATTAATTGAGGCATATTAATTTTGAATCAAACGTTTTGCAGTTACAAAAAATCAGACATTCGATTGTTAGTAAAGCTATTTGCTAGATTTTAATGGCATGGGCAATAATTAATTGTGCCGCAAAAACACAAATAATTAAGAAGCTAAACTAGCAACGATATTTTAGTAAAATTCTGACAACTGATAAATTCTATTATAATCGAGAGACCACCAAAAAATTGACAAAATCATCCCAATCCCACACTGATAAAAGAATAGATGTAAAGTTGATAACATCAAAAAGGCGTTGTAAATAGTATGATAAACAACAAATTATTCAAATTTAACAAAATTTCTTGTTAATACCCAATTAACCAACACAGAATGTAGAAAGAACCTTCTGTTTTCAAACTGTATTTGATCTATTAAGTTGCTGTAATCACAGATCCCAAGTATATTGTATTAAAAATATTCTTTATAACAGTATGAATATATAAAATTTCTGTTATATTCTAAACTCAACATAGTTTGCACAGACTCTAGAAATTGTTTATTTTGATGATCTTTATATTTTCTGTGAAATCATAAAAACACAGAACTCTTCAAAACGCTATAAATGCGTGGTTGAATTTTGATGAATATATCACGAGTAAAAACTATTTTGGTATTATAACATATATAGTGATGTGAGTCGTAAAAACTATTTTGGTATTATATATAGTGATGTGAGTCGAAAATATTCTCGAAAAACGAGAATATTCTCGAGAAATTCTCCAAAAGATTATTCTCGAAAATAACTAAGAACATTCTTTTGTTTTCAACAAAAATGCTACATTTTTGTTTCGAAACAATTTACTGATACTTCAAACTTATTTCAAACATAAAATTTTATTATTCTTATTTTGTTTTGTAGATATTGATAGCTTAAATAATGTGGTTATTATTGATCAATTCTTTCAGAATTAAGATAAAATAAAAGAAAAAGAAAGTGAAAAGATATCTTAAATTTTTTGAACTTTTGTTAAATAACACCTGATGATAGCCTGAGGTGAAAGCTATTACCATGTGTATTTTTAGTAAAGGAGAATTTCGCCCACTAAACAATCATTGATTAATGACTGTCATTCTACTGGGAAACAAACATCAATTGTTTTAAGCCATTGTTAGATGACGATGACGACGACAGTGATATAGAAATCATTGATCCAAATAGCTTACAAGCTTCATACTAGCAACGTTAACATCAAAATAGCTGCCAGTATCAACAAAGGCACACCATGGATTCCGACCATTCCTAGACACTCTGAAGATGCCAGATTAAGATGAAACGGACCATTAATTGTCAAAAGCTATTATAGTCTTCCGGTGCACGTCTTGCATTTTTTCCAGAAATTAAGACCATCATATAAGTTACCGTCACGATATCAAATTTCACACAAATTAATAGACAGTCAATGTGCAAGCATCAATCAAATTATCTCTAAAAAATATCTCATTCCAGAACCTATCGAAAGCAACGCTTAGTGCATTGTGAAGGAAGTTAACTGTTCACAAGTCCTACGCGCAAATTCGGACAAATTACATGCTTGAAAATATTCATTGAATATACCGGTCAATCAATCAATCGATCAATTTGTTATGGTTTAGAAAGTTTGAACAAATCAAGTTAAGTATAGCTGAAATCAAACTTTCAAGCCGATTTACAAACTTAATATTAGTTGAACACCTTTGGAATCGCATGGACTGTTTAACATTTTCAACTGAGTCCAATATGGAAATGGATAAAAATTCTTGAAGCAGACAAATGCCAAATTAGTACTGTACCACATGCTTTACAAAAAAAAAACGATAAGGTGTTCAGTGAATCGTCCTGTATATTTTTCGAAGCTTGAGCATAGAGAAACTGACAAAAACTTGAGAAATCGTACAGATTTAGCGGTAAAAAAATCATAAATTTTGCAAATATACCAGGATCCATAATATCGCCGAGAATAACTTTCTCAAGAAATTAATTAAATTAAATTATTGGATTCGAATACATTGAGGAAACGGCATCCAAACCTTAAGTCGATTCATCGGAATGGAACAGAAGATTTAGCAGAGTATCAAACAAAAGACGATGGTGACTAAATCTTCTTTGTTTATTAGTTCCATCATTGGTGAAAGGGAACTTGCGCCAAACAAAACTGTCAAAAGTAGTAATAAAACGTTTTTTTCTACTTCTTTAGTTTGTTAACCGAGGATACATTTTTGAATTCCATTTAGAGATGACAGAGATACAGCTCCACAAAAATAGTCTAAAGTCATACATAATAAGCCTGTACGGCTTAAAGAAATTAATGAAATCTAGTCAAAAATAAGTAGTAGTATGATTTATTACTTCTTTGGCTTGCCATCCCAGCAGAAATTTTGAAATTCCAGCTCCACAAAAAATAGTCTACATTCATGCATTTCATATACTTTTGCATAATTTTTAGTCATTTTCATGTAAAATTAGTCACTTTCAAAAGCCTGTACGGCTTCAAAATCGACTGAAATATAGTTTAATGTATAAAAAAGCTTCTTTTCACTTCTTTGGCTGGCCAACTAAAAAGAAATTTTGAAATTCCATTTAGAAAATGACGAGATGGATGCAGCTTCACAAAAAGAGTCTGCACTCAGACATTTCAAAAACTTTTGCTTGGTTTTTGGTCATTCTTTTGTAAAATTAGGTCATTTCAAAAATCCTGAACGGATTAAGAAAACTTACTGAAATATAGTTAAGTTAAATCTATAAGGATGCTTTGTTACTTCTAAAGCTTACCAGCCGAGCAGAAATTTTGAAATTCCATTTAGAACTGGCAATACAGCTTCTCACAAAATAGTTTGCATTCAGATCTATTTCTTTACTCGATTTATATGGACATAGATACAAGACATTTTTAAGGGCCTGCAGAGCTTAACAAAAAAATGCAAATCACAGTTTTATGCTATTGGAAGTGGAATTTCTAGTAAATGGCAGTATGAAACTATGGTAACACTGCCGTATTTACGAAATGTAAATGCGGAAATACATGATTTTTTTTTTGTTAAAAATTTGTGTAATTTGCGAAAAATATGAATACAATGTGACAAATCAAGTGCATGAAAACAAAAATAGAGAGCGTTTTCAGAACAGAATTTTATTTTCATTAACTTCTTTGATTCGTCTTAGGTTTTATGTAATTTATTTGGGAAAAACTAAAAAAAAATGACCATAATGATTGGCATCCAAACATTTAGTGTGAATTGCAAATTGTTTGACGTTTGCGCCGTTTTCCAATGTGTGTTCTTACACAGTGTGAATGCTCTTCGTTTGGCTACTACCCTAGTAGCACATTTAGTTGTATAATAGTTGTATTGACGTTTTCTAGGGGTATAGCCGTTATAACAACGTTTGTACCACTAGACAACGTTTTTGCCACTATAATACAACTCATCAATGTTTTTACCACTATTATCAACTGTTTGCCGAGATGGCTCTGCGCATTATATCTTTGATTTCGACAAATGTTTTCGATTTAAAATTGACTGGTTTAAAATGATGAATAACAACTTTCAAAGGAGATAAACAAATTTTGATAGAAGAAGATTTTTGGTTATCCTTCCGATTACTTGCGATTGGTGTTGCGGTTCATCTTATTTGACCAATTAAGTTGTGTGTCATCTTCAGAGCATACTAACTTTGCCTTTATTCTTGTCGCAAATGTATTAAAACGAAGAATGTTAAAATTAGTGTACTTTATGTTATATGTCGAATCAAATTGAAAGTTTTATCTGAAGTTTAATTATAATTTTCACAGCAATATTACAGAGATAATTGTAGTATTGTTTTCAGAGTAGTTTTATTAAAGTCGGCTACACACCCAACGACATACTTGAACGGTATATTGGCACAATTATATTGTTCTAGTATACTTGATGGTAATATAGCTTTTTAACACGGTATAAATAAACTTGAACACTGATCAGTGCCAGTTTCGATCATGCCATTGACGAATGAAGACAGCGTAATGGCTTTACCTGCTATTGTTTTAGCCCTAAAGAAAACAAATCAGTAAGGAAAACGTTGATGGTAGTGTAAAGAATGGCTGAATATAAAGAAAAATCATTCTTATACTTGGTCTTTTGAACGAGATGAAAATATATCCACGTGATTGGCCTAATAATTTGCGAATGGACGAAGAGACTTCCCTAAATCTTTTGTCCCTCGTTACACCTTCTACAAAAAGATAGACTCAATAATGAGAGAGTTATTTTTAACAGCCAGAGAGACTTGCGATTTCTGGCAACGGTAAGAATTTATGAAGATTTCAGGTTTTTTACAATAATTTAAAATCGGTCGTCCTTCAATTTAGGTTTTTTCAAAAATGCTCTGCAATATTTCAAGAACACCGTCACATTTATCTGACGAATGTCGTTTAGGAGGTCTTGCTAGAGGTTTCTTATTTGGTGTTTCCAATTGAACCAAATCTTGTTTCGCCGTATAAGCTTCGAGTTCGGATTGAGTGTCTTCAGATGATAGTTTAAAATTAACATTAATATCTTCAACTAATTGTTCCCCAGCTTGTTCTGAAAAGATAATAAAGAAATTATATGCTTATCATCAGTTTCCACAAACAGAGCATGATTGGAAAATTATAGCAAATGATTTTGAAAGAAAATGTAATTTTCTGCATTGGTGCTATAGATGGGAAACATATTGAGATTAAACCTCCGACATGAAGCGGATCGAATTTTTTCAATTACAAGCAAAAACACGGTATGGTGTTACTTGCTTTTGCAGACGCAAATTATCGGTTTTTATGATTTTGGGCCGAATGGAATACAAAACACAGAGTTTTCATTAGAAAACTCCAAAACAAATTATTAAATAATCCCAAAAATATCCTGAAGATTGTGCATTTGGAACGTAGTATGTTACAAGAAGAGTACCTTAAGTTTTTGTAGCAGATGATGAACCTTTTTCGACAAAGTCATTTAAATTTTAAAGAAAAAAATGTAAAATTATAGACTTTTACGAGCTAGCAGCACGGTTTAGAATTTTTCACACCGCTACAAATAAAGAAATTGAAAACATAAATTCTGTGGTGAAAGCAAGTTATGCTTTGCACTATTTTTAAATTACGAGATTCGGGTAACTCTTATGCTCGGCTAAATTACTAACATTTGGAAAATACTGAAAATGGGACAATAACCATTGGTTTAACATCAAACGGTACCAATATGGACAGTTTAGAAACTGTTTGTAGCGTAGGAAGATTAATTATACTACACCGTATTTTAAAATAAAGGCAATATGCTTATTTTAACTTAGAAAAAATTATCCTGCCGTAAGTTACTCAATTTTTTCTGGTTTTCTACACAAAAAACACTATAATATTTTAACGAAGAAAAGAAACAACAACTACTTAAGATACGATTAGACTATCTAGAAAATGGCAGATTTTGGAACCAAAACGACGACCAAACGTTTAAAATTATTAAAATCTTTAAATTTAATTGGTCTTGAAATCTTTTTGCAATCTGATTGCGGGCTTGAAATGACAATTTCTCATTGAAATCTTCAAATCTCATAAAAACTTCTTGAAATCTTAAAGTTTGATTGAAATCTCATTACAGCCGCATTTAAACCTTGAAACAATATAGAAATCCCATTGAAATCTTAATATCTCACTGAAATCCTCAATTTTCATTGCAATCTTATTGAAATAGTTTACAAAAGCGGCGTATAGGGTTATTATCATTACTGGTATCCAAAACTAAATACTGTAGTGAACGAAAACTTTCGCCGGTTGGCAAATGTAAGGGATCACAATTTTGAGAACATAATCGAATTGTTTCACCGTCTTTCGAACGAAATTGTGGTATATCGACGAAACCCATATTACTGTTTAGCAAACGTCTGTACGTCGTTTGGCATCAAAATTTGTCATTTTCCAAATGGTCTAATCGTAGCTTCACAATTTTTGCTTTTAAATACGTAAATTGAATTCTAATCCTTATTAGATCTATTTTAAGGACTATTTTAACTTGAATTTTTTATTTTGAATTTTTGCACAAACAAATGAAATAGATGGTAATATTAAAAGCAAATAGTAATTTTCAAATAAAATTTGTTTGAATACATAAAATGACAATTTCTTACAAAAATTTAAAGTTCATTTTGTAGTGATTTTTAAGGACAGTTTAAAGTCAATTTTTAAGACAGTTTTTTAAGATTTTTCCTCAGTGTATGGACCTTACTTACACGAGATAAAATATCTGTTTTGTACAATCATGCGTTTTTCACTTCTTTTAAACACAAACAAGATCAATTCTCACCATCATTGGCTTGGCATAAGACAATAAATAAAAAAAAAGTGCTCATCGGTAACAGGAATTCTTTATAATCTGTAAATCAGTACAAGTCGTCAAAAAATCGATATTGTTTATTTTTTTTCGTGGTTCAAAATCACCTCTCGGTGTTTTAAAAATACTGAAAACTTCATTTTTGTGAATTGAGTTATCAACATTAGTTAAAAAACTTACTCATACAAGTTTAGGTTTTTTATTTTTAGGACAAGTCAAGACAATTCATTAAAATTAAGTTTTTTATTTCCATTAGATTAATTTAAATAATTTTAGGAAGAAAGTATTCTAGTTTTTTAAATGAAAGACATTAATATTTGTATCACATTAATTACAAGTCAAGCCACTAATTGAGAAACGGTCTTGAAAAACAAAAAAACGATACCGATAACTAAATGTAAAATACAGTCGAAACAATAGTTTAAATCAATTCACATTTCTCAACATTTCCTTTTTTGTGTGATGATATTTAAATTTTTAATTGGCGATAAACAAAAGTTGTGTTTCAATAAAACTCTAACAATTGCCGTTCTTAAAGGCGCAAAAAGTCTATTCATCTAATTTATATTGTATACGAAGAAAAGAACACAATGATAATGATATAAAAAGTTATTGCCGCCTTGTTTGTATATATTATATTAGAACTGCCTGCTGCCTGTATATAACACAATAATGTCGTTTAATGTAAAATAAAAAAAAATGTCGATTGAAATAAATCATCTATAAAACTACCATAAAATGACATCAGAAACTTTTCATAAAAATGTTTCTTTTATAATGAATAATACATTTATATATTTCCGATGATGTTGTGCAGAATATGTATTTTGTTTATAAGAGTTAATTTGAAAAAAAAATTGCAACAGAACCTGGCCTGCATGTGGATACTGGATATTCATTTGTTGTCTGTGTGTTTTTCTTAAAATTATGTACAAATAAATACTTTACACAACAGTATCGTTGCAATAATTACTATATTCCGGTGTGATTTTTATTGTAATTAAATTCTTTGCTTTTTTCCCCTCTAAAAACAGAATTTGATAAATCTGTAAAGAGCAATTAATAGCGGATTGAATAAAAATGTCTCCTTCTATATATCATCTTATGGCGTTGAAAATTCTATAGGTATACATAACAAACAAAATAAAAATCCTTCTAATAATATGGAATTAATTTTTAGACATTTTATCCCATTTGATGCTTTCCACTATGAAATAATAATTTAACCTGTAATAATTGAAATAGAAAAATATATAAATTCATAAAAATAACCTCAACTGGTGGACAGCTCTGCCTGCGATTTTCTTTTCGTATGGCCAACTCGTACCACGGTATTCTCGGTTTACTGCGTAACGTTGTCTGGCAACCAATTTTACAGTCCAACGGATCCAAATAGTCTAAATCATAATCACAGTTGTTTCGTTGCTGTTTCAATCGTTGCGTTTCCCTTGGATAACCTAATGTTGCATATCGACGATCGATATTATTCGATTTCACACCATTTAATGGCAAATTTCTAGACAATTGTGCCGATACGTCAGTGACATTACGTTTGCGTACACTTTCACTTAATTTACTCGGTTCGAAATAGTTTGTGAACGAATTGTAATGTTTTTGGGACGCACTGTCGTCAGCATCGTTAAGTCCATCCTCGTATATTGTTTTACTTGGATGACTGTACGACTTCCGGTACTGCAGGCTATGCGATTTAATTGGTGGTCGAGTCGTTACCTGCTCCAGTGGAATTTCCAATGCATCCATTTGGGCTTTTCGATAAAAAGTCGGTTTAAATGGAGATTTGAAAAATTCCTCGGCATTCGCAGCATTTTCCACCAGACCGATTTGACCGTATTTCGGACTCTCTGGTCTTGTATACAAAAAGTATTCATTGCTTTTTGCTGAGTCTGGTGTTTGAGGCGATGGCAAATCGTTCATTAAATTCTCATACGATCTATAGTCAGCCGGTGCTGGTGGTATGACAAAACTCTCATAATCGACTGGATGCTGTTGGTTCGATGTTGTCGGACTTTTCGGTTCGGGCTGTTTGAAACTGCTGCAAACCATTGCAAAACTTGCATAATGATTGTCGTCGCCGATTCTATTTTCATCCGGTGTATTATTGTATTGAAATTTTGCAGATGATTTATAATTATACGATAAATCATTGTTATTTTCATAAAGTGGCATTGAGTCACTTTTTGTAACAATTGGCTTTGCATGTTGCCATTGTTCGCCGCGGCTGCGACTTCTATGCAATCCTCGAGTTCGTATTGTTGCAAATCCATCGTGTATTTGAGATTTTATCACAGACATACTTTTATTTAAATTGAATTAAACTATATATAACTATATATAACACTATTTGGTTTTATTTATTTTTTTTTAACGCTAGGATTAGCACTTTTTTGCATACAATCATGTTGTAAATTGTATATCACAATCGGGGCGCATATACATATATTTGTATGCACACACACTTCATATGATTCAAATGAAAAACAATTTAATTTTTCGTTATAACTTATGTATGTTGCGGTATTTTTTTATTTATTTATCTTCTGTATAGAGAATAAATTAAATCTGAGATTATTGTGACTATTTTATGTGAAGCAAAATTAGAAATGATTCATTTGCATTTCATATCGCATTTTGTTGCAAAAGATGTCAACGATGCATACCATCATAAATGCATTATACAACAATAATAAAATAATAATTTGTTAGTGCCATATAGATAAAATACAGCGCAATTTATATACGCATAGTGAATCGACTAAATTGGTACTAATTTGATATTTATATATATATATTTAGAACATTTGATTGTTAAATCATAATTATATAGTGGAACGTTAGGGTGGTGTTTTTTTTTCTTGCAAACTGCAATGTTGTGGGTTTAAATTTGATTTAAATACCGTACAATGAAATCATTTTGCAAACCTTTTCAAAATTGAATAAACAAAACATGGCAGGATCAATAAAACCTTCTATATGTGTTTAACTGATTTAAATTAAATTAGTTGTAACATTCTTAGTAATTTATTACATATAGACCAAGGATTTTTTAACAATATCTGAGCTGAAAGCGAATGTGTAGACAATATTTTGAAAATTCATTGATATTTATGTAAAAAAAGGTGGATATCAAATTATAAAATAATTTTTTTAGGGTAAAAGCAAAACAAATTTTCGAACGTACGTGTCCCGATCGTGGCATTTTTTGTCCCGATCGTGACAAAACAAATATTTTAACAAATATACTGGAGATGGAAAATTGGGAGAAAAGTCAATTGATTTTTCTTGAGTTTCACAAAGATTTTTTTAATTTTAACAGATTTCGCAAAAAAATACAATAATAATGTGAACATGTAAAAGTTCATGTCTTTTTAGTGTAAATTTGCAATGAAAAATTCGTATTAATTATCATACTTTTTGTACAAGAATTTATCTTACATTTAATTCGTCGTGCAAATGTCCCGATCGTTACATGGAAATTGAATGCATTTTCTGCGAATAATTGCTATAATTCAAAATAGTAATCGCTCACTTATGATGTGATTAAAAAACGCTTACATAGATATCAAATTAGAGATAGAATAAATATGAAAAACAAAATAATTTGTTGTGCGTGTAAACTTGATAACCAAAAAACAAAAAACATTTAAAAGTCCAAATAAAACAAAGATTACACGCGTCAATTGTGTAATCAAATCGGTATAAGATTTGGTACTACTGATAATGTTTTATCAGTATATAAAGTCATAAAAGTACACAATCTTAATTTATTTAGCGACACATGTTATATCAGAATACTCTATCTTATCAATGGTTGATTTGACTATAGAATATGTATATATATATGTATATATATATTAAAACATTACAGGTGATATACGATTCGAGGGATACACAATGCGGACTAAATAGATTTGAAAATAAATAGTGTAATCCTTAGTTTTTTTAGCCATAACTCTTCAGCCCCTGTAAGAAAAATAAAATACTTGACATCATTTAAAAGCAAATTTACGCAGTTTTTTAAATTAATCACTACTATTTTGTTTTCAATACTCAAAAGTTAAACCTAAATGTTTTAAATGTTTCGTTATACGATTTGTCAATCACCTCTTCGAAATTAATTTTATTAACAGTTTCGCGCTCTTTGCTCGCAAAGGAGGATCGCTTATTCTGCTCCTACTCATGCTTTTTACTTACTGAACTATCTTTCGCATGTTGCTATGGATATGGATAGAATTTTTAAAATTACCGATAATATATTTTTCGGTAATATTACCGGTAATACTATGTAATATTACCCGTGACTAAAAATTTTTTTTTAAATAAAATAAACTACTGATATGCCGATAAATTAATTAATAAATTTAAGAATTAACTAATTGACTAATTAGTTAACAAGTTCACCTGTTCACCTATGAATATCTATATGCCGATAAATTAATTCATAAATTTAAGAATTAACTAATTGACTAATTAGTTAACAAATTATTAATTTTTAATTATTATATATGAATAAATAAATAAATAAATAAATAAGTAAATAAATAAATAAATTAATAAATAATTAAACAAATAATATATTAAATAAATAAATATATTAATAAATAAACTGATTTTTATATAAAAAATTATATTCATATGACAGGCTCATACTGTACTAAATCTATCTAAAAGATAAATTATCAATTTTTACGATTT
>JANTEX010253808.1:0-12344 GCA_024741295.1 Macrocera vittata | reverse complement strand
ACGTAGGCAATTATTGTTTAAAATTTAATTGCAAAAAATCTATGAAGAATTTAAATTACAGCGATTTTTGAAAAAGAAAAAAAACGTTGATTGATCACAAGAAAATTGTCTGTAAAATAGGGACTCGTCCTATTTCGAAAAATGAATGATTTTTTTGAATCATAATTCATTAATAATATTATTTTTTCCTCATACAAAGTATAAAGACCGAGATAAAGACATTATAATATTTTTGATACTTTAAGTCTAAATATAATGTAATTTTGTTTTGAGCAAAACTTAATATTTGAATAAAAAACAAAAAAAGTGATTTAAATCACCAAAATTTGAATAGAAAACATTTGATTTAGATCCGATTTAAATCACTGATTTAAAGCAGTCTGTTTATAGCAGCTTATATAACTTATAAATTGGATGTTTTATATTATGTGACATACACAATAAATTATGCACAGCAGCTAATTCCTGATTTTTTATTTTTTTTCGAGTAGGGTTGTCATATGTTTGCTTTTTGACCACACTTTTCTTTCTGCTAATGTTTATGGAATGCTTGCTTTTTGTTTTGCTTCTTTGGTTTTGTTTAGTGTTTGCTATTTGCTCTATTCAGTATTTGAGCTTTTCTATTTATGTTTTAAGCACGTGCGAAATTTAATGCTAAGATAAAATTTGCATTCACAATAAAAAAAGGCAAAAACTTAAACATTACGCAATAAACTAAAGACAAAGTGAATAAAATCGATCAGAAATAGCCAGAAGTGATCAGAAAATTCTTAACAATAATGACCTAAAAATCAACAATTGTGACTGAAAACGATCGGAAGTGTTGAACATAAGTGATGAGGGAAAATGATTACAAAATCAAAAAAAACAAAGTTGCTATATCGAGTTGCGGTATCAATTTTTGTTCGCAATGGCCCAATAGATTCTTATTGAGATAAAAATACGCAAAGATTTTTTAGATGCATATTTTAAACCACCATATGATGCTAACTATTCAAATTTTATAAATCCTCTAGAATGTCTTTTAAATAAATATTTAACGAATCCAATGATATTGGTTGGCGACATAGATATAAATATTCAAAAGGACTTTCGAAGCAGTCAAAACAGTTACCAGTGCCAGTATTTAAGTCTGTTGTCGTCTTTCGATATGAACATTCTAAATGACAAGGCCAGTCAAAGGCTCTATTATTGATCACGTTATCAGCAACTTCAACGACTGCCAAATAAAAACGAAAAATTGCACTATTGAGAACGACCTTGCCGATCATAACGTCATATGCCAGTATCTAAGGCATATCTATTGACAGACAACGAACACGCACTAGAGTTGTATATGATTATCCTAAACAAGGTCCTTGCAGATAGATAAATTCGCATCTTAATGTACTCATCTCTGAAAAAAATTAAATTTTTCGACGGTTCAAGTGAAATAGAAATGACGAATTCTTACATGCAAGATTAAAAGCAGCAAACGAGGAATTAGCTACTATGAACCGATTTTATAAGATGCGATATTACAAACGTATGTTCGGTGATACGATCTCGCACTCAAGAAGTACTTAGTCAAAAATAAACAAGGTTTAAGGAAGAGAACCGTCCGTTGAATATATCGATTCACTTACAGTCGGTTCAAATAATCTAGACGACCCAAAATACATTTCTGAAGCGCTTAACAATTATTTCTGCATTGGTCCAAAAGATTCGGCAAATCTATTTGAAACGCTATTTCATGCTACTCAAACCATTTTCCAAAACCCTACGCATGAAGTTTTGCCGCATCATTTTTCATATTTTACAGAATTTGGGCAAGTTTAAAAAAAAAAAAAAAACTTAAATGCTCGTTGTTTAGTTTTTCTTTTTTAATTCAGTTAAGTATATTAAATAATTTTTTTTTTACTATTATAAAAATATAACTTCTTAATATTATTTCAATTATAAAACTACTAAAATTCTAACCACTTTTTCTTGCAATATTCTCAAAATTAATTATTTTTCCAACGTCTTCTTTTAGGTTTAAAGAATTTCAGAATCATTATAACATTTCATCAATTTCGAAATATTTTTTTTAAAAAAAATCCTGTCATCATTTAAATTATTGATAATGCAAAGATCACGTTTAACAAATTAAAACCTTAATAAACAATCTTTAAATACTATATAATGTTGTAAACTGTTGACAAAGTATAAAATAAAAGGCATTTCAATTTTACGATGGTCATTAACGACTATTTTTTAATCGACCATTAAATATTCACTATTTATGCAAGATTCTGTATAGTGCATCCAAGTCCAAGAAGAGTGTGTCTATTATCTATCTGCATTTACATCTCAAATTATTTGCACATTAAATTTTAGTTAAATAGTTGTTTGTTAGATAAAATTTAACGATTACACGTACAAGTGCTCTATGGTGAACTCAACATATACCAGTGCAGTGTTACTTGTTACATTCGTAATAATTATTAATAACATATGTTTTTTTTTGCGTACAACTATATTTATCTAAATATGTGTATAGAAAATAAATTACATTCCAGTGAGCCTATAACAAAATGTTTTGGTGATAATGAGATATCTATTTAGCATAAATTATATCTTAACTGGTGTATATTTATGGTATACCTATGTAAGCGCATATATACTGTGTATTGTAATGTTGTGTTAAGTGTTTTAGAAAAATAATACTAAATAATACAGCTTATATTTAAACAATTTGCATAACCACGCCTTTTATTCTAAATTAAATTATTCACAGACATATACAATAATGATTATCAAACAAGACTTTTTAAGTTTAATTATGACGACATTTTGAATTAACTATTTTTTGATTTATTGAATATGCTGTATACCTGGCGGTAAAGTAAAGTGAATAAATCATATATAGTGTTAAAGTGCAGGCTATGAAGTTCAAAGTTACTATATGCTATGCATGCATAAGTATGTTAAATTATTATTATTTCAGCCAAATTGATTGCATTTTTCAATTGACTTACAAAATTCATTGAGTTTTTTTGTTGTTGTTTTTGTCTCCTAATATCTACAAAAAAAATCAAATTATTTTGTAAATGGCTTAGAAGTTATATCTGAATTTTAAATAATTAAAATAAAATAGTTAAGCATAGGATGGACCATATTTTAAATTATAAAATAGGTCCCAACTATTTATTTGAACCTATATAGTTTAATGTTTTCAATGAAATATAAAGTTTCGAACAACATACGTCAGAAGAGTTTATGTGAATGCATTGCTAGAAATTTGATTTATGATATGTTTCACTTTGAACAAATATAGTATTTTGTTGCCAACTTGAATACATGGAAACTGACCGTCACAACACACTATATAGTAAAGTATAATTTATGAAATATAGGCACGTTTTCTATATTATAAAATTATTAAATTTTTCTATGTATTTTAAAATTGATCTCTAACATATATACAGTTAGCAACAAATATTGTAATTTAAAATGCATTTTCTATGCAATACGCAATTGTTATATATTTTTACCAACTTAAATTCATTTTCGTATATTTTATTATACATTGTGTGTAAATTTAATTGAAAGACGACATATGAATGTCATGCATTTCTGCTGACTATTTGAACGAGCTTGATTAATTTACGTGCCAAGTAATTAGTGTTTCTCGATTATTTTATAATTCTCATAAGTCAACAATTTTATATTTGCCTTCAACGTATATATTAATGCAAACCATTTCATAATAAACATTATATTGTTATGCTACGACAAACGGTTCGTTCACCGCGTATTTATACAATTTCATATACATTTTCTTAATCAAATATATGTGCAAGTATATTATAGTCGCATGATAATGCGAATTGTTTACGACCTGAGAAATTTAGAAATTATATAAATATAACATATTGATCTGGCTGCGTTAATGTTTAACAATTTTAACAAATCACGAAGAAAGAAAAATCAGAATCAGTATTGCCAACCTACATTTTATTATAATAAATGAATCGGCTGAAAATGGATGGATTACCTCATCATCAGTAAATAATGCACATAGTTTCATTATAATACTTGTATGTTAGACTGATGCCAAAAATAGTGCACGCGTAACATAAAATAATAAATTTTCCACTTAAACATTATATATATATGTATATATATATGCACTTACTACCTATATAGACGAGTACACATAAAAGACATGTATGAATATGCAGAAATTATGTACAATGTTACAGCCTTTTAAAATTATAAACAAAATGCAACAAAAAAACAACTCGAAAACGTAAAACAATTCAATTGGAAGTTAGTCACAAAACATGGCATGACTTGTGCTATATAAAGAGGATATATCCCTTTTATATACATAATGTCGAATATGTAATGTAAACTCGCAACTAAAAAGAAAATCAAAAAGACACGGCAAGAAAACTATTTGCACTCGCAACTGCATAAGTGTACAACATATGTCTTGCAGATTTATTTTATTTTTGTATATACGGATAAATAGAATTTAGTTATTTATACCTGTGTGCTGTATCAATCTTAATAAATCTCACTGCATGCATTATGTATATATATATATATATATAGAAAACGCATTGCAAATTAGTTTACATGCCATTACATTTATAGACTCAAAAACTTTTAAAATTTTACATATAACACTAAATTTGCAACTCATAGAGTTTACGTATAATAAGAAAATATGTTGTTTAAGTTGACGGTGATTGTAGCCATTGTACTTCAGATCTATTTTGTTGTATATCTTTATAAAAAGAAAAGTGTTTATTTGCAACCATCTATCTTAGAGACTATCTCTATGATCCTTATAGAAAATGTCTATACCTTAAACAAATACGAGCGGTAAATTAAGATTGAACAAATGTTTTTGTTGAGACTAAAATTATGTGTTATTGTTTGGACTGTAAAACAATATATTTTGTACGGCCGTCGGCCGCAGAGACGTCAATTTGTTTTGCTTTATAATTTGATATTATATATTTAACAACTCGCATCGGCATACCAAATATCTAATGGTACGTTGTCGTATATATACGCGACTTTGGAACCGTCTCGTTAAATATATGTTTTGCATACTGCACGTGAACTGATCTACTTATAAATTACTTATATGACAGACATTTTTGTTCGCAACTAACATTGTATATAGTAATATTTTGTGTAGAAATGTTAATAGATAAATGATTTATAACAAACAAAAAGAGCTATAATTGATTTTGTCGCAGACAAAAAAAAAACAAATCCAATTTGCAATTAATTTTAATTTTAGGTTAGCGTTTAATTGTATATCCGGTGATAATGTTATTATAGTTTGAATGTAAATTATTAGCTGTCATCGGGTTACCGGTTTTGTTTTTAGGAGATTTGAAATTAATGTATTAAAATTAGAATGATTATTTTGTGGAATTATCACATGTTGGATAACAATAGAGATCTTGTTGTTGTTTTTTAATATGAAAAGTGCCACATGATTCTCAAAATTTTCCAAGGATATGTATGTGCTAATTCATTTTCACAAATATTGGAAAAATCCTTTTTAGTTCTTTGATAATTTATAACACTTTTATGACATAGTAAAATGGTTTGCAAATAAATTCGCTTTAAAAAAAAATAAAAAAATTATACCCACTTGTTAACAACTATTTTTAATTGTGAAAACTTTAAAACCTATAAAAACCTGTTGAACCTAAAAAAAATACTTTCAAACCCTAAAATAGCACTTTTTTTTTAAAAGTTATCAAAAATGTTTCGTATTTTAAATAAGGAAAGGTTTTCTTTTTTTATGAATTATTAATTACTAAAACTTTACAAAAACTCAGCTGAATAACAAAAAAGTGAAATGAAAATGTCCTTAAGTGGTACACTCTTTTAATATTTTGATACAAACTGAAAAGCGAATTCAAAATGCTAAAAGTTTGACCCTTTACAAATTAATAGTTTCTTTAGATCAAGAAGGTCAATTGACCAGCATTTTCTATACCCAATGTTGCGAACCTCGAACGGATATTAGGAAATACTTGGTTCAGAGTTCAGTAAAAAGTGTTTGAAATATGTCAAAATAGAAAAATACAAAGAAATTCGTTACAGCAAAAGACTATAAATTAAAAGACAACTGCGCATTACTTCCATTGAAATTATCTGCAGTCTCAAAATATTTTTCTTTTAAATTCACCTTTTTTAAAATTAATCGATGTAAATTTCTCGTTGTACTAACAAATCTTGAATCAAGCGAATTTTATTTTTCCATGAGAAGTATATAAGAATATTTTGAATTAACATACCACTCCTATTATGAAATTTCTAATATACTTACCAATTTTTTATTTTTTATTTTTTTGTTTTTAGGAACTATTTTGTTCTTTTGTGGAACTTTTTAGTTATCTAAAACAACTTTTTTACAACTTAAAAGTTCGGGCTCTTGTTATAATATATAATAATAATAATATAATAAAAAAATAATCTAAAACAAGAACATTTTTAATAATCTTCAATTATCACTCCTTTTTTTAACGCTTGTTTAAAAAAATTACTGTGCGATATCAATTTAAATAAATTCTTATTGTTCAAATAATTGTCTTTCTTCGTCTAACTTCAGTTGAAACAATAAATGCAATTTTCTCTTCATTGGCACTCTGTATTTGCCGTAACTTTAATAAAAAAACCAACTAGAGAGAGTTAATAGGCCATTAATACCTTAATTTCGGCAAAGAAAACAGAACGATCAATCTGAGTCAGAATGTTCTTAGATTATTTGCAGCATGAAATATTCACTGAACAGAAATCGGCTGAGAATATTCATAGGAAAGATTTTTCGCAGCAAAGATTATTTTCGGATCAGAAGAGATAGTATTTGCAATTTCAGTTTTAAGTGAGCGGTTAAAATCGTCTGATACAATTCTTAAAAGGATGTTCATTTTCTTCTCTACTCGGGTGATTCGGACAAGGAAATTGTGAAAATTTCCTGTGCAGTGAAATTGACTGCGAAAATGCTATGCTATGAACTTTCTATTATATATATGCGAATGCGTCCCAACTAGATTTATATAATTAAACAGTTATTTTTTTATGAGTGAGCAAGATTGATTAGACTTTATTCGTTATATCTTTTAATTTACTTAGCTTTAATGGGAATACGCATACATAATAAATATATAAAGCCGTTATAAATATAAGAACATTCGTTATTCGTAACATAAATATATTCATAAGAATGACATAGTAAATGAAGAATTTTTATTTAAAACATTCTCTCCATATTTTTATTTAAAAAAAATGAAATCAACACAGAATTTCGTATTCATTTAAATAATTGATTTTTTTTTATTCACAATTTTATCCCATATAAAATTGAATTTTATGCTAATAATCCATATACAGCAAGAAAGGAAAGATCAGGCGTGACAGTTTTTTTTTGCGTATGTGATATATTGAATGTAGACAGCAGATACTCAAAAAAATACATGACATCACGACGAAACCTTTGGTATCGTATCTTCAAAAAAAAAATTGAAGCAAATATTGATATATACTTACTTATCCGCGTATGATACATGATACACATTTGATATTTTAAAGTACAAATTACTTTGTAATATGTATAACTTTACATTATATATATGTGTGATATAATATATGCCTTGAAACGACAAAAAGAATAATTATTGTTTGAATTGGATACGTTGGCTTTTTTTTGTCGTTGATGTTTTATATTGTCTTTTGTGGCTGGAATTCAGCGTGCAGACTGCAAATTACAACTTCGTGACTTATATGAGTCGGAGAGGGCGGAAAAGTTTACCGAGCTTATATAATTGTTATATAATATATAGTTTGAAATTTGGATGTATCCAGTATCCATCCGCTCAACTAAGCAATTTTTTTTTTGTTACAATTTATTTGTTTAACTTTTTTTTTATTTAATTTTTGTTACAGAAATTGCCAAAGTCAGAGCATCACTATTTCAAATAAATGGCGTTCGAAAAGAACCATTGAATTTACCAGAACCAGACGGCACACCAGTCACATTAAATGAAAAAGTCTATGTACCAGTTAAAGAACATCCAGATGTAAGTAGAACTTTTAAATTTTCGAATTTAATTTTTATTGTATTTACTATTTATAATTTTATATACCGAATGGATTGACGGTTTGTCTATATATTTCTGTTTGTTTAATTTTATCATTGTTTGATACTCCGGCAGCAGTTTTATGCTATCCTACATTTTGTACTGATTGTTATTTATTTTAAGTATTATTATTATAGAATTGTGATATAGGTACATAAGTTGTAATGCGTATTTATAGGGCCACACCTTATTGTTTTATTTCTTTGGTTTATTTGTCTTTTTTTTTTTTGTAAACATATCTACTGGTAATATATATTATACATATACAATTTGGATACGCTACGTTTAATTTCAGCGCGTACATTATATGATCGCAGTTTTATTAGTGCTCCGTGTATAGGAAATTCAGTTTGTTTTTATGTCAATGTAATCAATGTACAATTTATATATAATTTTATTGATAGTTAGACTTATGGTAGAACTGAGACGGATGAACTGTGAACACAAACATTAAACTTTGCTATAACATACAATTTCTAATATACCTAAGGTATATTATATAAAAACTGTCATACAATTTATATTTAAGTTGAATGACTTCTTTTTTGGAAAAAAAACCACACTTTCAGTATGCTGAAAAATGTATACATGGGAGTGATAATTTATAAGGTTTGATATTGATGGATGGGCTATTGACATATGAATGGAAATCGCGATGTTTGAATGGTCGACGTTTGTGTTTTCTTGAAAAAATTATGTTGAATACTGTAAATGGTTGACACTGTAAATGAACTGTATATTTGCCTGGGCCAAATTTTCAATTATTAAGAAATTTAAAATAAAAATAGGGATCCAAAAAGTCGTATTATCAAAACTTAAGAAAATTTCGTCATAGGACTTTTTTTTTAAGAAAAGAAAAACTATTAATAGGATCGCAACTTCTGTAAAGACTATAATTAAATGCGATGATTAGGATTCAAATCGTAGAATAAAAGTATTTTTCAATGTTGGGAGGCTCGTATTTCCCTTTGTCTTACTCTGCTCAAATTTTTTTATGCTAAGTCTTGCCAGAATGAAAAAATGAATATATAATGTCGATCATTTAATCGATTAAACTGAAATGTTCATACTTCTTAACTTAAAATACTAATTTTATTATGAAAGTAAATCCCAGATTAAAAATGTGATTTAACTGTTAGTTTTTGGTGAGATTGGTTGAACTGAAAATTCGTTCGCAATCAGCGATTGCATGTGATAATGAAAGAACATTTAAAGCGAATTGGAGAACATTTTAGAACAAAAGATATACAATTTCAATTTTAAATCCTCGTAGCTTAAACCAAAAAATATCGGCGTCTTTTTCCACCTTAATTTCTACGGTTAGCGGGTATAAACCAATTTGACGCCACTCGTCATAAATTTTTTGTTCATCTAAATTATCCATTCAACTTGGCAATTTTGACGTTGAAGCTGGTTACGTTGGTGTATTGATCAATCGGTCTGGACTTAGCACGATGTTTGGATTAAGCGTAGCTTCTTACAAAAGACTTGCAAAATACTGCGGCAGCGAATTCATTCACCAAATGCCCATTTATTTTGCATTGCTATATTTAAAAATTCTTGAAATTTGTCGTAAACCGTTTTAGAAAAAGTAAAAATGTCGCTAGAGATATCTTCTATGAGACGTGGTAGCATTTTTGTGGCACTGGACGCATTTTGCCTGGAAACATTAATCGTTATTCGGTTCAGACAAAATAATGCTCTTCCGTAATGGCTTTACAACCATCCGACTCAAAACTAATTACATTTTTCAACGATAATCCTGCTGATCTCTTTTACGACAGCATCGTAAATCACCTCAGGTGCTGTCGCTTCAATGCCATTTTCGAATACCAAATCAAAAAAAGAATCTTACTATGCTACCTATAGCTGCTCATTAAAATAACGAACGACCACACAAAAATGTTTTTTAAACTGACACGCCTGTCGACTAGTCGATCATCAAACTGAATTTGGGCTCTTTCAGACGATTTAGCAGATCATTAAAAAAAATATGTTTAAAAATTAAAATGCCATAACATTGAGTGTTAAATATTGTATTTTAGAAACAATATGGTACAAATATTAAAAATATGTTTTATGTACCATAAGAATGCAATGGATGGCAACTCTGGTACAAGATCTGTGAAAACTAGAACTAAATACGGTAATTCGAAAAAAAGTCGAACAAATGTCGTTTATTTAAATATAGGTTTTTCTGATCCCACTCCATTTATCCATTCCGAAAATAATTGTAAGTCGCATAGGACTCTCATTGGAAGAAGGCTCTACACCTATACTCAAGCAACACAGACAAGTTGAACAGATGTCGGCAAAATGGCTTAGAGTCAGTTAATGTCGTCCGTTAGGCCATCACACGACTGTTATTTAGACCTAAAGGGATCTTTTTTTAGGTCGGTTTTGAGTCGTCAGGACGTCTTTAACTGACTTCAAATCAATCTAAGACGTCCGTTTTTAATCGCAGGGACGTCTTTAACCGACCCAACTGTTTTTTTTTATACATAAACTAGACATTTGACTGCATACAAATATGTAACTGTAGGAAAATTATTATTTATTATTACACGTTTTGTAACCACCTACTCAGTGGTGTGCTGGAGCGAGCTCGCGCGAACCCACTGTTGAAAATCAGAGAGCCCTTTGTTATATAGTAATAGAGCCAAATGTTAAAGGTAGCGAGCCCACAACATTTGATTGCTGATGCCACATATAGAGAGATCACCCATGAAAAAGATATATTATTTTGAGCGAGTCCATTGTAAATGACCTTTCTTTTTTGCCTAACAGAAATTTCTGCTACTCCAAATAATTTTGAGCGAGCCCTTTGTTCAAAATTAAACATAAACAAAAACAAATTAAATAATGACTTCCGTTATACTAAATATAATATAAAATACAGATTATAATGTTTGTAGCTAAATGTGGTCTTATGGACAACATATAGACCTATAAAATTGACTACTTCTTGACCTTGGCAAATGTCAGCAATAAAACCGCACTTGAAGACTAAAATACGTCGTCTTTATTTTGACTAAAAGAAGACGTTAAAAGACGTCTTTAAATGAACATAATATGTAATAATTTTGTTTACGTCACCTGAACGTCGTGCCGACGACTTTCATATTTATATTTTTATAAGTCTTCGTTTTACTAGATTCTGACGTAAAGACGGTTTTTTGACTAGTCGGTTTTTTTAGTCAAAATAAAGTCGGATCGTGTTGCTTGGGTATAACAAATAAGGCATGCGTATCTTCACCCATTAAATACGGAACACCTTGAATAACTAGTATATTCAAAAGTTGTTCTCGTTCGAGTTTAATCGATGCGCGTTTCGTAGTTTTTCAGTAGTATTAGATTCAGTACTAAGTTTTAACAGAAGTTGTACAGACCTAGAAAATCTCACACGACAAAATTTAAGCAGAATTAGACTATGGATAAGGAGGCTTGCGAACATATATTGAACAAAAAAAAAACTTTTGTTCTACGACTTTTTCCTAATCTTCGAATTCAATTCTACTTTTTACAGAAGTTGTATACAAATAAAAAAAAAGTAGCACCACAAAATTTGAGCAGGGTCTGACATAGGGAAAAGAGGCTCAAACAGCTATGTTGAAACAAAAAAACTACTTTTATTATACGATTTTTTCCCTAATTATCAGATTATTTTTTAGTTTTGGGTAGACCAAAAAAAATCTCGTAACACAACCAATCGCATAACCATTTAGTGTGGCCTTCACTCACCCATATTGTAATTATCGACTTTTGTTCTCTGAGTTTTTTAGTTATCGCACTCAATTTCAGTTTTCACGTAAGTTGAACAGATTAACAAAAAAATATTTTCAAAGACCTATTTTATTAAAAATTAAAAAAAAAATGTTTCCGAATTCCTAATATTACTATGTGATGTACATATGTACACAACAGTATATATAAATTTCTCAAATTAGATTTTTAAACTCACCGTAAACTAGCTAATAGTATGCCGTTCTACATTTGCGGAAAATCGTTTTTCAACTATATTGCAAAACTTAATTATCGCAATTTTCTTTTAAAACAAAATTGAAAATTATTAATTGGTTTATGCATGCAATTTTTTGTTATTGTTTTTTTATTGTTTGTTATTGTTTTATATTTTACTTGTATAGTTACTTGTATTTTTTTTTTTTGCGTTGTAAAAATATATATTAATAGCCCAAAACATATTACAAA
>JANTEX010253697.1:0-12344 GCA_024741295.1 Macrocera vittata | reverse complement strand
CCGCATGAAACGGCAGGGTCCGTATGTGTGTAGTTTTCTTTTTGAGAGTCGCATCGCGGGGTGCTGTGCACACACACACACCACTGCATTTGCATGAGAGCAGTGTGTATACATGGTCGCAAGTCAATATAATTGGTGTGTCACCGGAGTATAAATTTTTGAGCGAATCAAAAAAAAATCCAAATCGGAAAATGTTTTCTAAATTATTTGTGTAAATTTAAGTTTTTCGTTTTAATTTCGATCAAGTGCAAACTAATTAACTTCCATTACAATCGAAACAAAAGTGTTACATTGAATCGGTATAAAATTATCTCAACAAATTTGTGTGGCCGTCGTGAAGTCGTGAGCTCGCACACACAAGTGAAAAATGGTGATTTCGAAAAATCGTAAAAAGAAATTAGATCCACCATTAATAACATCGGCAAATCAAATACAAGTTCCATCCGCTGAATTGCCGAAAAGGTATAAAAAAAAAGAAGAAAAAAATCTCTTTTAAAGTGTACACGTAATGAGGAATGATGTAAAAGGTATATGCGTATAGATACAGAGCCTTTATTGTGAAGAAAAGACTGTAGTTTCGGGCGTTTGCACACAAACTTGTCAATTTGGCAAAATGGTGGAAATTGCTTTTTGAAAAAAAAAAAATTATTTCTAAATTACACTTTGTTCCAAATTGCCGAATATTATCGGTCACTTTGAATTGATAAAATAATTGATTAATTGTGTATATTGAATCTGTGTTTTTTCTTTCTTTTGCTCCCTTTGCCAATATAGAACGAAAGTCCATGCACAACGCAAATTTGCTCAAGGACAAGGTAGTGGTGGCGGTGGTGGAGCCTCATCTTCGTACTCCTCGCAACCGTCAAATCAATCGCAGCAAGGCACACCGGTCAAGGAAACTCGTGAGCCGCCACCAGAATTGTTGCCAAACATTCGGCCAAACACTGAAGATTTTTTAACTTTTCTATGTTTCCGTGGCACATCAGTATTGCCGCCACATTTGGACTATTTGAACACCAACAAAAGATCCGAAACGGCAACTGCAACAACACCCGCCAACACCACCACCACCACTACTACCACCAATACGGATTGCAGTGAAGGCAGTTCTGACGCAAAACCGTTGAACATAACAAAACGAGATTATGTCGATGACATAAAATTGCCGGTGGTCCAACAGAAAATCGACGACAAAGTCAAAGACAATGCAATTCTAGTGGCCGAACCGAAAGACGAAAAACCTTCTGCGTTTATACCGTTTGCCGTGCGTAAAAATGCGGAAAAAGTCAATGACGGCAAACGACGAAAAGCCGTTCAAGCACTAAAGAAAAAGTACCAGGAACAGAGACTTGCCAAAACAAAAGTCAAAGCAATGAGCCGAGCAGCCGCAACAACGACACCAATAGCTACCGTTGCCGTATCATCGACTCAAGGCCGTCAAACACGTTCATCTAAATTCCATCCGGAAGACATTACGAAACCGGATGTGGAATCTAATGCATCGGCAATTAGCGAGCCAGACAGTGCAGCACAACGAAAAGCTCCAACCGCATCATTGAAAAAAGCCAGCAGTACGGTTGCAAAGCAAATCGATAAACGTGATCCAAATTCGAAGAAAATTCAGTCACCGAATCGAAAACAGAATACAAGACAGACACGCCAAACAATTAACGTAGAGGCCGCTGTAGTCGATGTTGTTGTGCCGATTAGAAGGGAACCGGAATCGACGGGTCGAACAGTTGAACAAAGTGCCGTTAAAAATCAACCAAATGATCCGATTCCAATGGCTATGAAAGCACCGACACCAAAAACCGTGCAAAAAGGTAAACGAGGTCGCGTAAAGAAACAGCCAGAAATTGAATTGGCCGCCACACGATCAACAAGACAGAATAACGTTCCTTGTGTAACGAAATCAATTGAAACGAAAAAGGCGGTTAACCGCAAATCGATGGTAAAGAAATGCTTAAACGTTGACACAGCAGCTACAACGGTTAAACTATCAGAACCGGATTTTTCATCAGAAGATGATGAGCCGCTGGCAAAAGCTATAAAACGGCCTACCGTGCCGAAAGTTGACGCAGTTGCTATCGAACAAGTTTCAAAACAAACAGAGGATCGATCAAAGCCGTTACAAATATCTGTTGCAGACCCAATTGTCGCCGACGAAACAGAACCACCGGTTTCGAAAAAGTCCAAATCAATTGTAGCCGTCAACGCTAAAAAATGTTCTCCGGTCAAAAAAGAGGTAACACCGGAGAAAATTACGCCACCTGTTGTATTGCCACCATCTCCGCCGCCGCCGCCGCTACCACCAATCATGCTTCCAGAACTAAAGCCACAAACTGTTCCAGTGGTGACTACGACAGCAGTGCCGGTCACCCAGCCAATACCAGTCACCATAAAAAAACGAAAGCGGAAAAATGAAAATTCATCTGCGGCTACACTGTCAATAAATGATCGAAAGGTTATTGAACCCGTGTCGGTACCGATCGCTGCCACAACATCGACACGACCCATGCGCAAAACAAAAACGGCAGCCGCAATTTACATGGAATTGATTGGTCAGAAATTGAATTTGGACGATTTCGATGATGATAACACGTCGATGGACAGTTTTCCGGAATTACCAAATGTTCGCAAAACCGAACAAATGGAAAACGAACTGAAAGCAAACATTGGCAAAGAAAAGCCGAAATCAAAGCGAGCCACAAAGGCAAAAATAAAACCGACCAGACATAAAGAGAGCAGCGAACCGACAACGATAGCAATAGCAACCAAAAAAGAATGTACACCGCCTCCGCTACCGCCACCCATAGCCGATTCGACTTCATTATCAATATGGTCAGCCAATACAATTTCGAAAAAAGATGAAAATCTGGCGAGAGTCGATACGGCTGAATCGCTGGTAATGTTGGCGCAAGGACTGATGAGTCCGAAAACAATGCAACCGACACCGATGCAAGCTACGGTGACAACGCCGACAAATACCACCATTATACACATACAGCCAACATCAAAACTGGAAAAGAGTTTCAGTGACTCAGACGATGAACCTTTGGTGACGAAACTAGCGAAAAAGATGTCGCCAAAGCCAAAAGGGAATGCAAGAAAGAAAAAGGACGACACAACACATACATCGCAACAACAACATCAACACATACCAATAGTACCTGCCCAATCAGTTTCCAGCAAAACCGTGACCGGACATTTGGTGACACCGGCTAAATCGATACAGCCAATCGAATCGGTGATGAAGAAACAACAACAACACCAACTTGATGCATCAAATGTGAAATTAGAAACAAAACCAATCGAAATGGCAACTACAACAATAGCAACAACACCGCCACCACCACCACCAACACCACAGCAACCACTACTACTATCACCAACACCATCACCAAAACTAATACAATCCCATGCTGAACCATCGCCGACATTACCAACGATGCCATTCAAAAGCGCTGTCACCCAGTCACAAATGATCAGTCCACCGCAATATAGTCAAATTCCGTTACGTGGCAGCGATGAATTCAATGCGGCTAGAAGCTTATCGTTTTCACCGAAAAAAGCCGCACCACCATCAAATGTATCCACAGCAGCTGCCCAAACAACACCATCGCCAGTCACGTTGCCAGCACCGGCGGCAACGTCAACTGCGGCCGCCGCCGTTGCCGCCAACAAATCATCGCAATTTCAACAGCAAGCAATCAGTGCGATTCTGGCCAATTTAATGCCAAGCAAAGAAGAATCGGGTAAAATATTTGGCATTGCCAGTGTTACGCTTGCCCAAAGTTCGGGGCCAAATGATACGAAATGTACGCTGGGCAAATGCGGTTCCATACATAAACCATCGCTGGGACCGGTTGTACCAACGGAAACCTTTTCACTGGGCGATCAACTGAGCAGCAAAGAACGACGCAAGGCCAAAGTAAACATGACCCACGAACAAATACAGAAATGGTTAACGGAATGTGCACCGGCCACCGACTATCCAATCGAAGATTTTCTCGACGAAGATTTTGACTTGAATACACCACCGAAGCCCGCTTTGTATCCGCATTCGGCATTATCCGCACCGGAGCCAGACGTGTCTGCTGCGACTGGACGAACGCTTAAGGGAAAATCGTCAGCCGTTCAACACCAGCCACCACAAGCACAACCATCAGCTGCACAACCGTCTCGAGAACCACGCTCATCAACGGTTTCGTCACGTGGTCCATCGTTAAAAGCGAAACCAGTCGTACTGAAAGAAACGCAAAGCAATGCTGCTTTTGATTCGTTACTCGTTAACAATACGGCCTCGACGACGACGGCAACGGACAAGAATAAGAAACCCGAATCGGTGTCAGTGAAACAACCGCAAAGTCCCAAAGTATCAACGGTGCTTACCGCATCTTCGGCCACTGTTTCGTCGATTCGACCGCATGCAATTGAAAAGGTGAACAATATGGATGGTGTACCATCAGCCAGTTTGTCGTCTGCACAACCAACACAACCACAACCAGCCGATGTAACGGTAACAACACCGCCGACCACAACCTCGAAAGCAGTGACAACGAAAAGAGAACGACAGTCCGATGCGAAAACATCACCGAAAACTGCGATTTCGTCACGGAAAACTTCACCGATACCTTCGTTGCCACCACCCGCATCCCCATCCACTGCTAAGCCGACCGCAAAATCACACACAACCGCTGCAGCCGCCTCCGCCGCCGCAACTGTCGACAGTAAAAAACCGATTTACAATCAACGTCGTACACCAGTTTACAATACAAAACCATCCGAATCAACTCACAGAATTACGAAACCAATTGTCAACTCATTTGGTGCATTTTCGCCCGAGAATGAACCGAGCATCTATTCGTTTGACAAAGAAGAAGACATAATACCGGCTTCGACACCGTTTCGACGGCATGGTGGTCGACGCGGATCGAATAGTTCGCGATTGGATGGAACCGCACCGGACGGTGGTTCGTCCGAACAAAGTGGTACGGTAAAATTGCGCAGCAGTAATGTGCATGTTACCGAAACCGCAACGACAACGGCTGCCGCAGATAATAGTGATGCGACACCATCAAGCACACCGAATAAACCGAAAAAGCAACAGGCTGTTTCGTTGACGCTGAGTCCCGAAGATAATAGTAAATCGGCATCGATAGCCGTTCAAGTGAGCATGGATTTGAGTTCGTTACCCAAACCTAGTACATCGGGCAAAATGTCCGCAGGTAACAGTGGTGCAGGTGGAGGCGGCGGCGCCGGTACAACTGGAGGAGGCGGTGCCGGCGGAAATGATTCCGATTCAGACGGCCATACGTTTTACATTCCGCTACAAAGTAGTAATGTTGCCGGTGGCAGTAAATCGGATCAATTAATTCAGGGCGTTGCCGTTAAGTTGGGTACCGAAGGTCCAGAAGGGCCAAATCAGCGGGTCATAATGCATGCAAAACTTGTGACCAAAGCCCAAATGGGTGCAAATACCCAACCGATTCCCGAATCAATGGCCAATGTTCATGAAATCGTTAAAAGTCTTATTGCGAGCAAAGAAACAAATCTGGCAACCGGTTCGATTGCATCGAAATCGGTGCCGATCGGTACCGTTCAGCCACGTTTCAAGTCCGGCAATAGTACAACGGGAACAACATCGGCTACCACCAGTCAACCGCCGGTTGCTCATCGGTCGTGTGCGGCCGGCAAACAATCACGTGGTGGCGCCAAATCACAGTCAACAAATGCTACAGCAACCGTGACAACAGCAGCTATAAAACCCAGCAACAATGTTGTCTTTCCTCGGGTCGGCGATTCAGCCCAAATGGTTGAGGCGCTCATATTTCGTCCTACGGAAAAAGAATTTCAAGATCCAATCGAATTCATTGAGCGCATCACACCGATTGCCTCTCGATTCGGTTTGTGTCGCATAATACCGCCGGCCTCCTTTAAACCCGAGTGCAATATATCCGATGACATGCGTTTTTCTGCCACAAATCAATATGTGCACAAGATGCTGCATCGGTGGGGCCCCAGCGCCAAAGAGTTCAGTGCAATACGAAAATATTTGGCCACGCAAAGTATAACGCTTACGCATCCGCCATGGATTGGTGGCATGGAAGTTGATTTGCCGCGACTGTATCATACCGTTCAAGAATTGGGCGGTCTCAAAGAGGTTATCGAGAAGAAAAAGTGGCCACGTGTTGCCGAAGAGATGTGCATCCCGAAATCGGCTCAGGATCGTGTTACGAAACTTGACGATATTTATTGTAAATATTTGTTGCCGTACGATACGTTGTCGCCGGCCGAACGACAGAAGCTATTCGATGAGGTCGAAGCCGATTGGGCGAAAACCGAGGCAAAAGCACGACGAACGGCTGACCGATCGGCCATAGCCGACGACGATGATGATGACGATAGCGAAGACGAAGACGACGATGATGGTGATAATTTCTCAATGGAATGCGTTGTTAAGGGTCGAAGTATGGCGTTGAGTGCATTTTTTCGCATTGCTCGCAATACAATGGCTCTATGGTTTAAGAATAGCGAACCGACATCCGTTGACATTGAGTCAGAGTATTGGCGACACGTTGCCGTTCGGGATAGTCATGTGTGTGTGCATGCGGGTTCAATTGATTCGAGTGGACGTGGTTATGGTTTTCCGACGCCCGGCACCAAGGGCAAGGCGTCCGCCTGTGCCAAGAATCCGTGGAATTTGAAAGTGTTCACAAATAATGCCGACTCAATATTGCGATCGATTGGCCCATATCCAGGTGTTACAGTGCCGACGCTGCATGTCGGTATGTTGTTCAGTGCGGTGTGTTGGTATCGTGATCCGCATGGTTTGCCATGGATTGAATATTTGCATACGGGTGGCAGTAAAATCTGGTACGGTGTACCGGACGAACAAAGTAACAATTTTCGGACAGCATTTACGTCGTTGGTGCCGACCCATTGTCAAAATAAAACCGTTTGGTTGCCGTGCGAAACGGCAATGGTACCGCCGCATATGCTGACCGATCGTGGTGTCTCGCTGTGCCGAACCGAACAGGAACCGGGTCAGTTTGTTGTTGTTTTCCCGCGCGCCTATACCTCTAGTCTGTGTACCGGCTATGCAATATCGGAAAGTGTTTATTTTGCGACCAGTTCATGGTTGGACACGGCTCGAGATGATTTCATGGTAAGAGAAGATGGTCAGTTTATATTTGGCGCCTATAGTTTTGATTTTGGATTTTTTTTTGTATTTAAGGACATGCACAATAGCTGTGAGCCTGCTCTATTCTCTTTGGAGCAGTTATTGTTTTCGGTGGCCACCGATGTTCGTACAAAAACGGAAACGTTGTCAATTGTACTGCCAATGATTACCGAAGTGTGCGAACGCGAAATCGACGAACGTACAAAAATTAAGGTAAATTTCTACACATTTGACGTAAGTGCAGTTTAGCCGATATTCACGAACCGAAAGGGGAGGGATGTATAAGTGTAGCGGGGTTACAGAAAAAAACCCATAAGGGGTAGGAGCCGAAGGTCAGCCCTCCAGTCCCAAAGCTTATGTGATTTTTTCTTATTTCCCATAATAACAAATGATTTTTAGCTTTGATGACCCCTCCCCAACTAAGAGAGGGCCGACCTTCGGCTCCTACCTTCTGTAGGTGCCTTCTCTAAGCGCCCGCGGGTATATGTCTAAAGTGTAGGTCCATCAAGGGGAGGAACTCTAGATCCCCCTACCTGCTAGACATATACCCGCCCTAATCACATTGTTAATATACGGGGTGATTCAGATAAGTTTTGCAAAATTTCAGGGTGACATCAAGGGCGTTGAAAGTAACCAACGCCAACAATCCGTTTTTTGATATCACTACCGGTTCATCCTAAGAGGTTTGTTAATTCTTCAATGGGGCGCGACCCCGGATTGCGGATAGGGGAAAGCCCGCCAGAAATAGCTTGTACCGAGTGAATCAATTACTCGGGGCGGACCAAAAACTAACACCTGCAGGGTACGTCACTGATTAAGTGCTGGCGCATTCCAAGACTGTAACTGTTAAATCGACACCAGGAGGTGCGGCTGGAAGCGGATGTCTGACTCGGATCGAGCGATTTCTCGCTATATAAACGTGTAACTGGATTATTAATCCTAAAACTAAACCAAAACCAAACATGATGAGTTCGAGTTCTAAACCCAAGCTACCCCAGAAGGGTACCGACAGTAATGCCGACGAATCCCTCTCCGAACATCGTTCGGGCTGCCCCATGGATTCTAGGGAGGGGGGAAAATTCGATCAAAATCTATGAAAGTAGAACACCACCACAATCACCAGCAACGGTACTACCCGAAACAACAGTACCAACGACTGGCAGAAACTAAACAGCAAAAGAAAGGTTGACAAAACAAGCCACAATCACCAGCAACGGTACTACCCGAAAGAACAGTACCAACGATCACAACTACATCAACTTTAAAGACAAAAACAGTAACACCAACAACGGTAACAACAATAGCATCATTAACAACAATCACCACAGCAATTGCAACAGTAACAAAAGGAATCACACCTAAAGCTTCAACAACGAAACACATCTTTGAAACAGTGTTTTCAGATAAAGGGCCGTTGGGATTCTCGCCAAACCAATCAACAAAACCAATCGACTATCGCTCACAGTACAACATAAACGATGAGAGAATATCGAGCGTACATACTTCGAAGCCAATAAGTGCTCCAGACTTATCACATAAGCTAGTAAACGACTGGCAGAAACAAAACAGCATAAGAAAGGTTGACAAAACAAGCCTTCTACAGATTCAAAACCGGAACTGGCAATATTCAGCACCAAAAAGGGGCAATACGTTCAGCAAAACTGATATAACACATCAGCAGGCACACAAATAACCGGGCCACGCTAACAAAACTGGAAAAGTAAACAATCACGAAATCACAGCAAGAAAGCAACATTACTCTCAACAACAGATTTGATGCACTAGATGACGTAATTAACATGGTAGACAGTACTTCCGAATACTGACAAAACAACAGCTAGCGATTTTACAATATCTGACAACGTCATTAACAATAATGAAGACTTAAGGCCGACGCCACCATCGATATTTGTACCTGATGTTTTAGACATTAAACCACTGACCGAAAAAATAAAAAAGTCGGCACAGGAGGGCTTCGAATTAAACACCATAGGTGTCAATCAAGTACGTATCTAAACAAACACAATTGAAGATTACACCAGCAAAATATCTAATCAGTCAAAAAGTGAAATTTCATACATTTCAAATAAGACAAGACAGACCTTTCCGAGTAGTCCCGAGAATTCACCACTCAGTTGATCGAAAAGAGGTACGGTCGGAAGTTGTAGATCTCGTTCACCAAGTAGTTGGCATGTTCAACGTCAAACATTGAGTTAGCAAAATTCTTCTTTCACTATTCTTCATAGACCTTAAAACCACACGAAAACCACAAAAATATATAATCTGTGCTTTTGACCTCTTTGAGGGCCCGGATTTTGGTCGTGTGCAGTAATTATATTACAAAACACAATTAAAGTATTTTAATTACTGCACACGACCAGAAATCCGGGACCTCAAAGAGGGCAAAAGCACAGAATTTAAAAACAGATAGTCGAACAGACCAACGTCTTAACAAAATAATTAAATGAAAGTAGGACTAACCAGAAGTTTACAACAATTGGCATGGGCTATTATCATACAATTGAACACGGGGTCGAGGCAAAGAAATTAATCGGTATCACAATAAAAACAGAAGCATTGCAAAAATGAAGAATGGTATACAGTTTGTGATAACATGCAGAAAGCTCGTACCAGACTTCATAACAAAACGAACCAATTGACTTGTGAAACCATGGGGTAAATAAACTCTCGACTGAAAAACTTCAAAGCACAGACAAACCGCAGACTACTTAACCTAACCATTAACAACACCTTCAACGACCTCAATAAACAAAAACGTCAGCTGCAAATAATATTTTCCAAAATTTCAACAACAGTACGAGAACAAACGGTCAAAACTTTCATACTTGCTCAATCATTTGAAAGGAAATATGAAAGATAATACCGACCGAAAGTTTCGAAGAATATGGAGCAATGAAATCCATAAAATAAACTACGATAGTTGGTTTATTTATCACACAAATAAAATCATTCCGGAAAAATGTGTAGAACATCTTGGCTTGGGTCCCAAATTTACTGTTGATTTGCAGTTTGAGAAAGGACTTGCCGCTGTATCACAACATTGCAGAAACGGAAAACATTGTCAAATTCCCAATCAGAAGTTCAAAATGGTTCACATAATAACAAAAATGGTTCACATAATAACAAAAATGGTTCACATAATAACTTCACACCTGAACAACATGCAAAAAAAAAACATCACGTCGAATCAAAAACCCATACAAAACCAGTATCTAGAAAGCAATCAATTTTTTAAACAAAACTCAGACATCATCATCATCGAAGCAGACAACGGAAGCACATCCATATCAGTATACCATGAAGAATATGTACGACAAGTGGAAACTATTCTTTCGAACGGAAACGGATACAGGAAGCTCGCCATTGATCCATACCCAAATACTCCAAAGAAGAAACAATTCATTAGTTAAAAACATATTTGACAAAAACTATATAGACAAAACCACCAGATATAAACTTACAACACATAATGCACAATCACCAAGATGTTACGCCGTAATGAAATTACACAAGCCAAATAAACCATACCGTCTCATTGTTTCAAACACCGAAAATCCAGCATACAACCTAGGACAGTTTTTAAATGAGATCTGCAAACCATTCACTTCTAATATAAACATAAAAAACTCAAAACATAAATATCACAAATTACAATTACCAACAAGGACGTCATCGCGTTTGATGTAACATCAATGTTTGAGAAAATTCCTACAAATTTAGTCTACAAATCAAAAATAAAACGCTGTAAGACAATTTCATCACACACAACAATAGATAAAAACACATTCATCGAACTAATTAAATTCTGCATAGAAGATACTAGCTACCTTTCTTTTAATGGTAAATTTTATCGACAACGAACTTGTCTTGCCATAGGTGGTTGCGTATCCACCATAGTAGCGGACTTCGTTCTAACTGATATAATTCAAGAGGCAACAGAAAAACTGTCCTATGAACCAACCTATCTAAAAAAATATATTGACGACATCATTATCATTGCACCGCGGCTGTAACTTCAAAACACGTACACAATATTGAACAGTATAAACCGATCCATCCAATTTACAAAAAAAAATGAAACCGATGGCAGAATGCCGTATTAGGACATGATACTTATAAGAGACACTACCACTCAAATCAAAACTGAATTTTACCAAAAGCCTACCAACCATGGTCGCATGATAAACTACCACTCTTGCCATCCAACACACCAGAAAGCTAACACTGCCTATCAACTCGTCTCAAGAATATTAACACTAACGACAGAGTAACTTTGGACTAATAACATAGAATTTGCCAAGAAACTACTTTCGAAAAACAGCTATCCACAAACTTTGATAAAACACTAAATAGACAAATTTATAACCGAAAACAGATCACAAAATTCCATTTCATCAGCCCTTCTTAGAACAACAGCAAAATACAGTGGTCGTTGTTCAATTTTGTCAAGTACACACATGTAGCCGTTGTCAGCTGTCTTGAATGTGACTAGATTATTTAACCATTGGACGTGAACCCACCGATTTCACCGAGTCTGACTCTACTTTATGTAACTAATATGTTTATGACCAATAATCTATTAAAAAAATCGAGTTATCAGATTAATTATGGACTGTCGTGAGACGACATAATCTTTTGTTGACATCGATTTAATACCGAAGAACTACAACCACTTCGACACACCGTCGCGATTTTGGGATTTTGGATGCATAAATGACGATTCACTTTCTCCTTGGAACTTAATAACACAACGTACTGATATTAATGATACGGTAGAAACTTTCATGCTTCGTATCATACTTTTTCATGCCATACTAACTCAAATTCAACTGCCAGGTGGTTTACCGTTGATGGCACAGAGCAATTATGGACAGAGATGTATCTTTGCGGCGATGCAGATCAACCGAAACTCAAAAAAGACACCGTGAATTGTGTAATCGGTCCACTGCTACAATTAGGTCAGCTATGTCAAGGTATTACAAACCAAAATTACATACCAATCTCGGATCTAGAATACCCTGGAGAATCTTTCGGAATCTTGGCATATTACTTGACCTCAATTCCGCCACATGAGTTTTTTTTCAAACGAATCGGCTTCAAATTCAGATGTCCAGTACGAAAAAACTCAGATGTTCAGTTG
>JANTEX010253586.1:0-12347 GCA_024741295.1 Macrocera vittata | reverse complement strand
GCGTATTTCCGGCACTACTACAAAGATGTAGGTCTTAAGTAGCAGGGGCATTAACGAAAATATGTATCGCCAGTCACGAATGGAAACATATCCCTGCACCATAGACGTGATATTCTTCCCCAAGGCCGGTAAACGACCCGGGAACAGCCCGATCGATAAGTTAAACGTACTTTCCCCTAAAAGCGAAGTAAAAGATTATCGACCTTCACTTAAGAGAGGGGATGTTGGTCGAAAGATCAATCTACATCACAACCAGCATGCGAATCAGAAGGGTAAATCTACAGAAACTTCGTTGTACGGCCTGGTTCGAGAGATTGACAGAACCATGCGACAGGGAGAGGTAGCGATTAGTTTGTTTTTCGATATCGATAAAGCATTCGACAATCTTTCTAATGGCGCCATTCTCGGAGCACTTAAGAACCGAGTCATTAACGGCACAACCAGTAGATGGATACCGTTAATGTTAAGAAACAGGTATGTGAGTGCAGCTATGGCTGTGAATCCGGTTCTGTGGAAGTTGAGAGGGGCTGCCCGCAAGAGGAGTCATATCTCCTCTATTGTGGTCAATTGTTGCTGCCGCTTAAAGTCGGGCGCTTACGCTCAGGGTTTGGCGTACCACATTGTCGTTGTGGTTAGGAGAAAATTCGAAGAGACGATCATCGACGTCCTTCAAGGTTCCCTTGACATTGTGAAAGAATGATCTAATGATAGGCAACTCAGTGTAATCCCTGCAAAGACTACCGTTCCACCAGTGTAGAAAGTCTGTTGGACGGAGATTACAACCGAAAGTTGTTCACTGGCTGCAATCTATGCTGTTGACGGTACAGTCGTCTGGTGGCATAGGGTAGGTCTAGGACAATTAAAGAACAGCTTCAGAGCCTGCAAAGGCTGTTCGTTGTCGTTATGATTGGTTGTATGAAAACTACTCCAGCCACTGCTTTAGAAATTCTTCTTGGTACATTACCTGTCTGTGCATACCCAAGTAACAAAATTAGCAAATCAGATCGAAATTACCAAATATTGCCCTATTTTGAACTTATATTAGGACTATATGTGGTATGTTTGGTAACTACGACTAGATTTTTTACTAGGGTATAGATTAATGCCTTTAGAACGATGGCTTCAGTCATATGGAAAACAAGAACGCATACTTCCAGCATGACCGAACTGATGGAATCAGATCATGAAGCAGGTAGGACTTCAGGCTGATTGACTCGTGAGCTCTACCTCAGTTTTAACTGTGTGGTACCTGATGCCAACGATTGTAACGAAAGATTGCCACCAGTGGGTGAATGCTGGTACACTAATGGCTCTTTGTGTGAAGGTCTGGCAGGATCAGGTGTTTACGGACCCAATATGGACTTAAAATTAAATGTATGACTAGGCAGATCAACTACAGTTCTTCAAACCGAAGTTTTAGCAATAAAATTTGTAGCACACATGAAGTTAGTGGATGATTGGGAGGACAAAGATATTTTCAGTTTATTAGATCAAAGCTTATAAAAGACTGTGTTGGCTTTCTATCAGATCTAGCCAGGCAAAACACGCTGACTGTGATGTGGGTTCCACGGTACAGCAACATTGAGAAGAATGACAAAGCAGATGAATTGATTAGAAGAGGCTCATCTTAAAATCTTCTTGGTCCCGAGCCATAGTCGTCAGCTGGTAAGCCAAAGGTTAGATTTAAGATCTGGGCAGTGGTAAGAACAACACATCTAGCTAGCTGGTTGTCCGTTCAAGACTGTAGACAGACGAAAAATCTAGGGTTTCTACCAAACAATACCCTAGCAAAAAAAAACGCATTTAATTGAGTAGTCTAGACCTACGATTGGTGATTGGAGCTATCACTGGTCACTGCAGGTTAAACAATCGTTTGAAAACAAAAGGACTTAGGCAAAACACTTACTGCGAAAAATGTGATTAAGAAATTGAAGTCTCTCATCACTTTCTTTGCGAATGCTGCTTACCTTTTGTCGAGATCTAAATATTTTGGAGACTTCATAAAACAGCCTTCGGAATTCAGTAAGAGGTCTGCTAAGGACATTTTGTGCTTTGTAAAGAGCACAAAACGTCTTGCGGATCAAGCGACTAGCCTGCCGCACAACGATAGGCGCTAGGCAAACGGCTCCGACCTCACCTTAATGTTGACAAGCTTGCCACCTTAAAGTTGAGGTGGTTGCGAAAGCAAGTGTCTACAGTCTGCTTGCAAGCGGTATGATCACGAATGGCACCAACTAACGCAGCTTGGGTAATCAGATAGCCAAAGATCCTATTTTAGGTATGATGCCGGTTCATCGACTCATAACTTGAACATACACCAGAATTTTTGGGTGGACATACCCAGCCGACAACTATGGCATACGGGCGGACCAACACAATAAGATGGTTCAGTTGTATGGTATACAGACGGAGGTTGGAGACGGGCTCGGAAGCGGGCATATAAAATGAAAAAAATGCCATATCACAACCAATGGAGAAATTCTCTACTGTATTTTAGGCGGAAATCCATGCGATTGAAATATATGCAAAGGAGAACATCAACGATCGGCTCAATCTGCAAGGCACACGCTTCACAATGGTTCCAAAGGAGACTAAGCGAAGCTGATTCTAACCAACCCTACATAACATCCAATCTAATAAACAGAAGAGATTAGCTAGATACCGTTAAAGCAGATTTTGAATTTTTTCAAAAGTCGCATCGGTTTGACAATTGCCCAAGAGAAGCAGCGGCAATGGTGTTTGTACACCTCTCCTTTTTTTGGCTTGGTACCACGGATCGATATAGTGTCTTAATTAGTCTTACGTACTAAATCCTCTTTCCCAAATCTAATCTACTAAAACGAATGGTTTTAATTATGTAAAACGTCTACATTGTACTTATTTTTACTGTATTTGATTCTATATTTGATTCCGTGTGGCTATTTTTCAGACATTCTGAAGAATTTCACCGTATATCTTGTTCACGAGAATTCCTTAAGCCCACTCTGTAAATCCCATAACAGAAAAATTTCTCTTTAAACTTTTGGTGTCGAATAATTTAACTTTTAATTACCGTAGCTTTAATCACAGCTTATACCCCAACAAAATAAATAGTACCTGCAAATGAAAATATACCATTGCGCGAAAACTATTTTCTGAATTCTTAATCAATATAATTATGTGTGTATATGGTATCTATAATACAGCACAATAAAAGAAATAATTTATGCTTTTAAGCATATTATATTAAACGATAATTACACAATTTAATGATAATTTTCAAACGGGTATACTATATACATTCGTACCTCTTCTGGAGTCTTTCAACGATGGCAATATCTAACACATACGCTTCGAATCACGTTAAATAGTCGTTGCTTTAATATTTGTTTTTAATAATAATTCAGCTATTGAAAACAGAAACGATTTGATATTGTGTTGTGTGTGTATTGATTGTCTGAACATAACACATATACAGTCGAATACTTCAAAGAGTTAGTAAAAGTATAGTGTTGTGTAGTGCACAAAACAGACACAAATTCTATATTCTTGTGGTATCGTTTCCAGTGTTGGTTAATGATAAATATATAACCTGTTGGACGTTAACGATGTTTCAAACTATATATTTACTTGAATTGTACGAACTGCGGTGATGATAGGCAATCGAGTCATATATAAATTGCGTATACATATATACAGTCATAAATTGCAAGTTAAAATGTATTGTATAGGTACATATCAATATGATGGGTAAATAATTATAATGAGTAAGTTTTGTAAGGTACGAAATTATTAATTACAATTTAAGAGACATATAATGACTAAACACAAATATATGTATACAGTTTGTGGTAATTATTTTGTAGAGGATTACTTACCGATTTCGGCATCTTGTATCAACCGATTTGCTGATATCGTTGACCGCCGAAGAAAATAGAAGACGTGTTACGCTAATTTAGCCAAAAACGAAAAATAAAATCTGAAAACGGAGAAAAAAAAACTGGTTCATAAGTTGGAAATATTATATAAATTGATTTACAATCATGATTTTGAAATCTCGACGAAGAAATGATTGTGTATGTGCGATATGAATTGTGTAAATTAAAAATTATTATCAACACGCACAATATATGTGAACAGAGAGCACAATGTATTTTTCGATTCTCGTTTGTATTTTATTTTTTGCTTCCACTTAGTTATAATGTTTATAGATTGGGAATAGAAGGAATTTAAGAGTTAACATATTTTTCTAGATACTAAAAGTTTGTATTGGGATTTAAAAGCGACAGTAGAAATTAAATGGTTGTTACAAGAAAGACAGTCGGTATGTCCTTAAGAGATGTTTTAATGATCGCGAAAACAAATTTCTCCATGCAAATATATTTTAAAACAAAATCCTTTTTTATGGAACGAATAGAATGGAAATGCCGACATATTTCTTTCAATTTCTAATTATATACATTGTATTTTTAAACATTTAAAACATGTCGATATTCTCACTCGATTCTATTCAATTTCTCTCAATTCCACTTAATTTCGTGCAATTCCACTCAATTTCTCTCTATTTCACTCAATTCTTTTAAATTCCTCTTGATCTTTTTGCAACTTCAACCTAATTCCTTTCAATTTTAATTCCTTTGAATTCCACTAAATTCCTCTCAATTTCGTTCTTAATTTCAATTAAGCACTACTCAACTTATTCCACTCAATTCCTCTCAATTTATCATTATTTCCTTTAATTCCTTTCAATTCCAGTCAATTCCTCTCCATTTCACTCAATTTTTCCAATTCCTCTCGATTTCTTTTAATTCCACTCTATTTAACCCAAATTTTCACAATGCCTCTCAATTAATTTTATTTCCTCTGAATTCCACTTAATTCTTCTCAATTCATTTCAACTCCTCTTAGTTTCACTCAATTCTTTTCAATGTACAATGTATCTTTAAACATTTAAAACACGTCGATATTCTCACTCGATTCTATTCAATTCTTCTCAATTCCATTGAATTCCGCGCGATTAGACTCAATTTCCCCTCCATTTCACTCAATCCTTTTAAATTCCTTTCGATTTTTTTTCTTCAATTTCACCGCATTTCTTCCAATTTTAATTCCTCTCAATTCCATATAATTCCACTAAATTCCTCCCAATTTCTTTCTTAATTTCACTAAATTCCTTCTAACAGTACTCAACTCAATATAATATTCACTCATTTCCTCTCAATTTTTCATAATTTTCCACAACTCGAATAAAATTTTAATTTTACCGATTTTATATTGCAAATCAAAGCATTTTTAATTATGAAAGTAAATACTATTGATCAACTCCTTTCAATACCACTCAATTCCTTTCAATTCCACTCAAAGCCTCTCCATTTTACTCAATTTTTTTTCTACAATTCTTCTTAAATTTCTTTCAATTCCACTCTATTTCACTCAATTTCTTCCAGTGCCTCTCAATCCATTTTGATTCCTCCTCCACTCAATTCCTTTCAACTTCAAATTTTTGCTATTTTTTTAAGTTTTTGCTATTTTTTGATCATTTTGCAGTTTCTACTCGGGTTTGGCTAATAAAGTAAATTTTTCTTTTTCAATAGATACAGAAAACTTCCAAGATTCAATTAAAAAACAGGAGCGTATAACAGAAATTCTTTGGGGGATGTTTCTTTTTAGGGTGGCCGGAGGCCCCTTGCTTACCCCTCCCTCAAATGACACCCTTGTACTAGACGAATCAAAAGTAATTCACGAGCAGGCGATTTATGTACTGTAAAAGGACAACAGAATTAAGTCAAACAATTATTAAATTAAAACTAAAGCAGGCAACAAAAATGGGATAAAGCGCCAATATTTTTTGCAGAGAAAAACCGACATCTTATGACGGAGCTCAACATTTTTTTGGATACATGCACAATGGTGCACGACAGTCTGTCAGTAAACGGCAAAATAATGTTGAGCTCAGTCACAAGATATCGGTTTTCTCTCCAGAAAAAACTGACGGAACGCTGTTTACCTGTTTCGAAATATCTTGCAGTATTTTTGCCATTTTTGTTACCTCCTTTAGTTTTAATTTAATGGTTATTCGACTTATTTCTGTTTTGTCCCTCTGCAGTACACTAATCGCCTGTTCGTGGATTACTTTTGATTCGTTCAGTAGCCTCGTGAATTCTGTTATACGCACTTGAATTGTTTTATGAATCTTGAGTTTTCATTTCTTTCAGGTAGAACAGCTTTAAGCTATACCTTAACAAACTTCTTACGTCGATTGAGACAAGGCACATATAAGCTAAAGACTTTTAGAACACAGCTTTTAGACAACTCAAAAGTTTTTAGCTGGAGAAAACTGAATTTAGCCATCTCCTTACTTGACTGAGTTAAACGGCAGCGATGCCAAGCTCAGTCAAAAGGGTGATTACAAACTGTTTTCTATTTTTTTACCCAAAACGATAGTCTTGAATTTCTCTAGAATAAAGAATGCTGTTTTGGAAGGAACTCAGGTGGCATCCGAGAAACTCTAAGAGTACTCGGATAATCATCGTGGAACTCGAAAGGTGCTTAAGTAGCTTTGGGAAGAACTCGCGAAGCCTTAGAAGCGGTCTACCTCGATGGAACTAGTTATGTCGGGTTGGGAAAGTTGTTCGGACTCGGAAGGCTTCGAATAGCGTTAGGACTTCAGAAGTTACTTGCTCCTGAAGTTCAAATGCTACCCGAAGATGATCACAACGTTTTTAAATCGACAAAGAATCCACGAAGAACTGTCGCCACGAGGAATTTTCGGGACATCGTCTTTATATCAAATTCCCTTATATAAAAAAACTGTTTTGGATAAACCGAAGTATAAACTGAGACAAAAAAGAGAAAAATCTCACAACAAATGAGCAAGAAATGAGGAAAGAGAACAGCACTTTAAACGGTTTCTTTAGACAGTAATTATATAAGGGTTTGATAAGTCGCTTTAACCTTTGATGCTGTGAAATTTACGTAAAATCTGAGTAAAGGTTTATCTTCAACACACACATGTTAGCATTTCAATTTCTAACGGTTCCGAATATAATTAATAAAAGAGTTCTTTCGGGTTATCACGACTATAATTAACGAAATTTGGAAACGGAATTTATGAAAATAAACAATCATCATTTGTCTGAGTTCGTTATAAAATTCCACGTAAGACGTAAACGATTTCTATACAAACTACAATTTGCTAATTGTCAATAAATTTGACCTAAAACGATTCAGAATGCAAAGCATTTACATTGAATTCAACTTATGCACAGTAGTTGAGAAACTTAAGGAATAGGATTTTGTAGACATTTGAAATGCTGGATTATATCAGTCGAAATCATAAGTGACGTGTCATTGCTACATAAGATATGCGCCAAGGTACTAATAGTTCCGGTGGCACAAAGAAGCTTGACCGGTCTTCAACGGTATCGGACGACGAAGTTTTGGAACGGATGATGGAAGTACAGTTCTCAGAAAATGTTAAAGATGAACGCTGAGAGGATAAATTCCTTCAAACCAAAAAAAAAACAAGCTACAAACAACCAAAATTAAGCCACTGGCGAGACTTATTGGGTAGATCTGTAAGAGCAGCGTTGTATGAAGTATTCGGGCAAATAGAACAGACACTGAGGCACAAATAACTCAATATTAATCAGTAGACAAGTAATATTCACCTGGAACGGGAGCTTCTGCGAATAGACGAAGAAACGCCACAAGGCGTTGTACTATCACCGCTGCTGTGAATCCTGAGTCTAAACAGGTTACTTAGAACTCTTTCCTCACTATAAGGGTACAGCCTATAGTATTGCAATCCTGATATGTGGTAACTTTCTACAGTTTATCAGTGAAATATTGGAATCAGTATTGAAAGAAGATACTTTAGAAAGACAGCGGCCTGAAAGAGGGTAAATTACTCAACGAAAAGAATTTCTCGGAATTCCTTGGGAATTCTTCGCAATGTGAAAAGAGGCGCGAATCCGCTAAAACATTAAGGCCTCTAGACTGAAACCATCTTTGGACATAGGAGCATACAAAACCAGTTTAGAGTCGATGTATCGGCTAAAATTGATAGTATAACGAGAAAGTATGACTGAGAGTAGATACACGATTCAGATCCCCAGCAAAAGCTCATAAAAGTTAAATTCATTAATTAATAGGATAGGCCATTTACGGATCAAAATATAGATGTGTAGGCGATGGCATCTAGTCGTATAGAAACTTTGTATACGATAGTAGTTCAGATACCAAATTGTGAGTGCGGTGAGTCATATGACTCACATTCGCGAAATCTATCGCTTTAATTCAGATACTCGAACGAATGTAGTGTCTATCAAGCGTAAAGTGAAAGTAGGATAGCAATATATGTAGACAGCAATAAATGCCCTAGCTCCAGTCGAAGTTGTATCAAGACTAGTAGACAGATGGTTGCGCATTTGCTGAATTCCTGAACACAAGAAGCTCATTTCGGATCGAATCAGCAGATGGCTTTGCATGATTGGGCTCAAACTTAAACTGATTTGTATTGTATTAGAGTAGCATTAAAATTCTTTCTTGTTCCACATTTCAGATCTGCACATTTTATAAACTTTATTGTGATCATTATTTATGCATAGTGGACGATTTTTTTTTGTAAATAAATGGCCGGTAGTTTTTTGAAGGCCGTTGGCGCTATTTAAAAAAAAAAAACATTTATCGTGAATCTGGGTGACGGCTCGGTCGAAGGTGAAAATAGTCTCTAGATAGCTGTGGCCAAAACAGAATGGAAAAGAGAGAAAACTGTTACCGGACAATTTGCAACATAGCAATTCCATGATACAGATTGGAGACAATTGATATCTGAAGAAGTTTCGGCGACGAAGAGGAACCATAAAGTGTTTAAACATATTATCTGCGAATGTTCAGCTCTTTAAGAACAACGTCTCCCTAGGATGGTAGAAAGACTTTTTGAGGTGTTAGGCATAGTTAGTAGAGTGGAACTGTTATACATATGGAACTTTAAAAGGCAGGTTCTGGTCGGAGATTTCAATGCACACCAACAAATTTTGGATCAAGAACTAGAGAGCGACAAATATGGCAGCGATCGAGCAGAAGAGGTAAACGATACGCTCAATGAATCATGAAAATCAGCCACAGTCACATCGCTTTTCGAACTGGATGATCAAAGTTAACTATATCGTTCAATACCATTACTGTAACCAACTACACGCAAAAGCGCTACTCCTTAATATCGAAGCAATCAAACTGGCGGAACATCAAACTGGTTTAAGGACGAACCTTAATTGGAAAGAGGAAAAAGTACTAGAGCGTTAAAAAGGGCAAAAAATAAAAAAAGGTAAGACAGTTAGAAAGAAATATTAATTTTTTGAACAAAAATTACAAAATAAGTTTGGATAGGGGTGGTGGGAGGGAGAAGCCTAAAATGTCGCCAAAACGGGCTTCGACCGGACTTCTAGTGAGGTAGTTCTATTCATTCTTCTACTTGTGTCCTATATCTGTCACAAAATTATTTGCAGTCGACTAGACTTTTCAAACGTCACCTTACGTTTGATTCCTACATCAGCAATCTGATATGCAAGTCGATACTCTTCCGGAATATTGATCTAGGGAGTAGAAATCAAATAATTTTCTATCAGCTTTTCTTTCTTTTTTCTGACTTATATGTACTCGTATATTGAAATTTTAGATAAAATAAGAAAAATGGCTGTGTTCAACTATGACCGTCTGTACCTTCGGTATTTATGAGCCAATTTCAATAAAATGTAACTTTAATTGCATCTAAGGCAACTTACCTATGATTTTCTTTTTATTTTTTGGATTGTTAAAAGTATGGAAGAAATGGAGAAAAAGAGTTTTATAACCCTTTAGTCGGGCACTCGCAGGAGCAGGATTTTTTTTTGGTGAGAAGGCAACTTTAAGGTTGCTTTGTTGTATCTACCGATGTCCGGTTTTAAGTTTTTTATCTGTGTCTTTTCAGATTTTGATCCCGGCATTAGTCGTTTTCTTGAAAGAAGTCGTCAGATTTCGAGGCTATATAGTTTTTTTGCCTAAAACCAGTGTTTTCCGTCACGTATCGTCAGATTAAAATATATATATAGGAAAAGTTGGTTGGTTCAAAAATTGTTCATGGTTCGTTGTCGCGGTTATATTGTTTTGTATCGCAGGAACATTAACAAGTAAAGCAAAGATAGCTAGACTTGACGGAAAACCATAAACTTCTGTCGATAAGGCATTAAGCTGTAATGCCTCGACGGAAGCATTAAAGTGTTGATGCCAAGTACGATGCATTAAGGTATTAATGCCACGTACGAGGCATTAATGGTGATAATGCTAAGTACGAGGCATTAAGGTGCTGATGCTAAGTACGGGGCATTAAGATGCGAATGCCAAATTTTGTTAAGAGCTTAAACCTTGTAAGGCTACGAGGCAAGTTACATTGTTATTTAGAATATTATACAACCCTCTTATGCGGCTAATGATCCAATTGGATACTCAAATATAGAGACAATTGGATAGACAATTGGATTTCCAATTGGATGTAAAATTGGATACCCAATTGGATACCTAATTGGATACAAAATTTGATACCCAATTGGATAGCCTTTTGGATAGCCAATTGAATATCCGATTGGTTACCCAATTAGATACCCATTTCGATACCCAAATGGACATCCAATTGGGTATCCAATGTCAATGTGCCCAATTAGGTATCCAATTGGGTACCCAATTGTATAGCCAATTAGATAGCCAATTGGATACCCAATGTGATACCCAATCGTATAGCCAATTGGATAGCCTATTATATAGACAATTAGATATCCAATTGGATTCCCAATTGGATGCGCAATTGGACATCCAATTGGATAGAAATGGGTATTCAATTGGGTACCCAATGTCAATGTGACAATGGGTAATCAATTCGATCATTGGATACATAAGAGGGTTGTACCATATTCAAAATAACAAAGAAACATGCCACGCAGCCTTACAAGGTTTAAACATTTAACACAATTTGACATTCGCAGTTTAATGCCTCGGTCGAGGCATTGCAACATAATGCCTCGGTTGAGGCATTACAACATAATTGTTCAGTCGAGACATTACAACCTAATGCCTCATCGACACAAATTAACGGTTTTCTGTCAAGTCTGGCTATCTCTGCTGTACTTGAAAACGTTGCCATGATACAGACAATACAATAAACTATAGCAGCGAAAACGAACCATGAACAATTTTTGCACTAACCAACTTTTCCTTTATATGTTTTTATCTCATGATACGTGACGGAAAACACTGGTTTTAGGCAAAAATAAAACTATCCAGCTCGAAATCTGCTGACAATCTTCTACGTTTACTTAGTCACAATTTCGTATGGTCCGCAAAGACAGCGACGATTGGCATCCATGTGGAAACTATAGGTGCCTGATATGTATCGTATACCCAGCATTAACGACTTATTGATACGTCTTGACGGCTGCCACTATTTTTTTCAAAAATAAACCTTGTTCGCGCCTACCATCAAATTCCTATCGCCAATGAAGACGTCCATAAAATTGGTTTAACCCTTTGCCTATTTGAATTCACTTGAATGCCATTTGGCTTGAGAAATGCCAGACGGTCATTGTCATTATAGTCCTTGTCAGTCCAGGCACATAAATTTTGTGACACAACCCACAGTTTATCCCACCCAGGTATTTGTGCTACACGCAAATTGATAGTTCAACCCTATTTTTTGACTAGTGAAAAAGCAGGATACGGCACAATGGGCTAAAACTTGCATGCTATGACAAAACAATTTACCACACAAAATGTCCATATCTCAATTCCAACAGGTCGTTTCGAAAATGTCCGACAAGTCACAATACGTTTCGAGATTTGGCGTTCTGGTGTCGATTATAATGGATCGTTGAAGCCAGATCGAGTCACGCATGTTCAGAACTACTGCCCAAGGAACACGGCCCAACTTGACTTAAAAAAACACAACGTCTTCACGACGTCAGGTTCTAGTCGAATGGAGACTTTTATAAATATGAAAGTCTTCGGCACGACATAAAACAAATTAAGGTCGTTTAAAGACGTCTTTTAGACGTATTCTTTTAGTCAAAGTGAAGACGACATATTTTTGTCTTTAAGTGTGGACTTATGGCCGACATTTGTCGACGTCAAAAAGTAGTCAATTTTATAGTTCAGAACGTTGTCTATAAGACCACATTTAGGCACGAATATTTTCATCTATTTACAGCATGTGTTGAATGCCAGCACTGTCGTTTCCATGGTAAATCAAAACTATAAAAACAAAAATGGGTAAATACAAAATTATAAATATGTTGTTATTACATTTTCTAGCTTTTAATAAAAAATGAAATAGTTATCAT